>SJYQ01001672.1:101180-171035 GCA_006410935.1 Redunca redunca
GTCAAGGCTATGGTTTTTCCTGTGGTCATGCATGGATGTGAGAGTCGGACTGTGAAGAAGGCTGAGCACTGAAGAATTGATGGTTTTGAACTGTGGTGTTGGAGAAGACTCTTGAGAGTCCCTTGGACTGCCAGGAGATCCAACCAGTCCATTCTGAAGGAGATCAATCCTGGGATTTCTTTGGAAGGAATGATGCTGAAGCTGAAACTCCAGTATTTTGGCCACCTCATGCAAAGAGTTGACTCATTGGAAAAGACTCTGATGCTGGGAGGGATTGGGGGCAGGAGGAGAAGGGGACGACGCAGGATGAGATGGCTGGATGGCATCACGGACACAATGGATGTGAGTCTGAGTGAACTCCGGGAGATGGTGATGGACAGGGAGACCTGGCGTGCTGTGATTCATGGGATTGCAAAGAGTCGGACACGACTGAGCGACTGAACTGAACTGATGAAACAGAAATAGAATAGAATAGAGTGGAATAAGGGACTTAGAGAAAAGTATAGGGGTTGCCAAGGGGGAGGGGGTTGGGGTAACGACTGGGTAGGAGATTGGGGTTAGCAGAGGTAAGCTTTTTTATATAGAATGGATAAACAACAAGATCCTACTATGTAGCACAGGGACTTATATTCAATATCCTATAAAGGAAACCATAATAGAAAAGAGTATTTTAAAAACAGTGTGTCTGAATCACTTTGCTGTACAACAATAACCCTCACAACACTGTAGATCAAATATATTTCAATAATAAATAAATAATAAATTAAGGAAGAAAAAAAAAAACCAACCCTGGAGAGGTGGGTGGTTTCTACTTTACTGACACTCCACACTCCAGACCATAGGAAGCTTTTCTGTGGTCATAAATGCTATGAAAGTCTTAAAATTATACAACACACCCAGAAGTACGTAAGAATAGATTTGTACAATTTTAAAGTGTTATCCCAGCAAAGAGATTTATTGGTACTTCTAAATTGCCCTGCCCTCCCATTCCCGTCCCATCCAAAATAAAGAGTTTGGCTGTAAATATAGACACTGTCATATGCTCCTTATTGTTATCTTTGTGTTCACAGTTTCATCCCCTATGTTCATTTTTGCAACAAATATAGAAGGTTGCAGTAAATCTGTGAATAGAACCCATAAACCTAAATTATAATGCAGATGTGCAAATAAGACTGCAGGTGATCTACAGCTAAAGATAGTCCACGGTTTGGAAGAGGTAGTTGTTAGGAAAACTGGCAGATTTATTTAAAGCTTTCAAAAGCCAGCTCTCTGCTCTTGGTCCATTTGGTTTGGAAATAGCCTGGTGAAGCCATCATTTTCCGCTTCTCACAAACACAACTTTTGATGCCGCCTCCTCACTCCTTCCCTGCTTCACATTTTCCAGACATTTCCTGCCAAACTACATTTACACACTTTCTTCAAAGAAAAATTCCAGTCGGCTCTCTCCCTAGTTGCCCTACAGTGAAGTCTCTATAGGCATCAGGAATGGTTCTTTTAAGCAACTTTCTCTTTGAACTGCAGAAGAGTAACTCAGAGACTCTGCAGTCTGGACCTGAGCCCTGGGGGCAGAGCCGTACTGATGTAGTAAATCAAATTGATGTTTGGGTACCCAGGTTAGGTACCCACTGTGACTGGCACAGGCTTGAGAGGAAATGTGTAACATTCAGCAAAAGTCCTCTAAGCTCCCACTACCTATTTTTTTTTTAAACCAATATGTATTTAGAAATTTATACTGAAGATTTAGAAGAAAATTCTTTGCTACTGTATTTGAACTAATATTTCACAGGATCTAGGTTTCCTCTGAGTGGTAGATGGTTGCTTTTTTATTGTTGTTCAGTCACTAAGTTGTGTCTGACTCTTTGCGACCCCATGGACTGTAGCAGGTGGCTGGTTTTGGAAAGTATTAAGTTAGAAACTTGGGGCGGGGGAAAGAGTGTGCCCTGTGAGGCCTCTAATTTGCCACGGGGAGTATGAACTTGAGACTGAGCAGGACTGTAACTCCCCGTTAGTGAATGATTTATGCCAATGCTACTTTATAAAGGATGAATTCCAGGTGGGCGCTGAACCGTTCAGTGTCTGTTCCCATCAGTAAGCTTTGGCTTAAGCTGCCTGAGCATTAGAGCAACCAGCTCAGTTCAAGACGAACTCTCAGACTCCAGAGAGCTCAACATGGAAGGTGTCCCTACTTCTTTGTCTAAGAGCAGATGAACAATTTTAAGATTAAACTGAATAAGAAAACCAGCTATGGATGTATCCTGTGAGGCCAGTTTGTGTTCACAAGGTCACATGGGAGCAAATGATACAGGCATTAAAATGGGAGTTGTGTTTTTCACTTGTAACTAAAAGATCTTTGACAAATGACGTTAAAATTCCTATTTTCTCCAGACTGAGTGAAGCAGTGGAGTGTTCCTTCTGACAATGACAGAAGGATTGGAAAGGAAAATGGAAAAGGGTAATAAAATGCTTATTTACCTTGGAGCAGGCACTGGATTCTTTAAAAGATCACTCTGCTCAAGACATAAAGTATCCTTGAACTTACACTTTTTTTTTTTTTTTAAATAAAGAAATTCAGCATGGAACTCCCCTCTCACCCGCTTTATCCTCTAAACCACCAGGGAAGCCCCTGAAAGAGACTAGGAGGATACATTTGCCTTGATTATTGGTCTCTTCTTTCAGAGCTTGCTTTTAGTCATTTTCAACACAATATGTTCTTGCTAAAACTCAACTCGTTGACTATATCAATGGCGTTTACTCCAAGGAAAGAACTACTTTGTTTATGTTGAGTGAGGACATTCATAGAAATTTATTCACACACAAATCCATAAAACAGGACAAGAATTGTAGGAAAATGGGCAGTTTGTACCAACATTTTTGGCATGTGAGAACCTCAGCCTGTTAAATATTTGTTCAGAACTGTGCTTAAGATCACTCAAATTGGTATAAACTCAACAATATGTGAAATTAAGTAAAAAGAGAAGACGGGCTTCCCAGGTGGCTCAGTAGTAAAGAATCCATCTGCCAATGCAGGAGACACAAGAGATGCAGGTTCAATCTCTGGGTCAGGAAGATCTCCTGGAAGAGGGCATGGCAACCCACTCCAGTATTCTTGCCTGGAGAATCCCATGGACAGAGGAGCCTGGTGGGCTACAGTCCATGGGGCTGCAAAGAGTTACACATGACTGAGTAACTGACACTGAATTAACTGAGAAAAAAGAAGGTACTTAAGTCCTTTATACCCTTTAATTCATTTCTTGGAACAATGCTAAGAGCTTTTAGTATCATATTCAACAAGAAAACAAGTATCACCATATTGGATGAAACACAAGAGGATTCTGTAGCCTGGCATCTCTCACGTAGACCTACCTTGAGGGTCCAGCACATCCTTTTGAAATTCTTCTTGCCTGTCGAGATGTCATTGTTTTCAGCACAAGAGATGCAGTCTTTAGAACAGGTTGCAAACCACAAGCTGTTAGGCAAACAGTATTCATTTATGGCAGCTTCTTGATCTTGCCAAAAGGCTGAGAAGCGATATGGCAACTTCTTAATACAGGGATATGTATGTGTGTGTTGCTTTCATATGAAATCTCCGAGTAAAATAAAATATGTTTTGGATTGAATTTAATTCATCTTGTTCAGATAATTATATCATAGAATATCATTTCATTTGGGTGCATGTATAACCTAATGGATCATTTTGCAACAAAAATGTGATATACAAGGAATTCAACCAAGGGAAAAATGGCTTGTAATGAAAGCCTGCCAGATATGAAGGCATTTCCCTACACTATCCTGATTATTTCTTATGTAGACTTGTGACTTCCCATTTTGCAGATGTGGAAATTGATACTTAGAAGAATGAGACTTTTCGTCTAAGTCCACCTCATGGCTAAAGGGCAGACCCATGATTTGAACTCCTGTTGACTCCTTTCAAATTATGTGTTCTCTGCACAAGATTTTATTGTGATTGCTCATTTAGAAATGATTTGTTTTCAGTCCACTTAACCACCTCTGCTATGATGCTCCATGGAAAATTTACAATTTTCTAGGCCACAATTTCTACTCTTAAGGAGCATGAAGGCTCATCTTGTGAGAAGATCACAATAAAAATATTAGTCTATGGTGCTAAAGGGCAGGTACCTACACATTCCTCCAGGAGCCCACAGTGAAGGGAGATATGTGTGTGTGTGGAGGGGGAATGTGTGTGTGGGGGGGTGGGAGAGGGCGAGGTTGACTCTTTCTCGTGGAATCTGAGCCTAGTCTAGAAGAACTGGGACCTGAAGAGATGAGAGCTTTGGAGAGGAAATGGTTGTGAGACATAACAGGTGTGGAAGAATATGAACCATCCTCATATGGTTTACTGGGTCTACTGGGCCCAGTAAAAAGCATATTTCTTTCGTTAGCTATGAGCTTTATGATCAGGTTTTATGCTCTGGCCCCATAAGAGGAACTTGCGTGTAGAAAGTTTCACAGGCAGGGTGGTCGTTCAGATTGGAGAGCTTGCTTTCTTAACCAGTCCCGCTGCTTATATAAACATTTCATCAGGGATTTCATCAGTTCACCTTCTCCTTGAGGCACTAGAGACGTACAAAACTGTGATGCCAAGAGGATGTTAAAACTCTTAAGGGAGGATTCCAAGAGCAACTTTTATGAGCCCTCTTGCTCAAGGCGCACAGACTGGCACTTTTAACGGTGGTGTATCTCAACTTCGTGAGCGAGTCTAAAGTGGGGGGGCATTCACTGAAGCTACACAGCAAAGAGGATTATGCTGTCATTGTGTGTTTTCATTGTGATGGGCAAGACAGGCCTGAAGATGTAGCTGAAATGAGAGAAGTACCTGTCAAACAGGAAGGAAACCAAGAATGCTTTACACTTGAAGAGCTATAAACAGCTTGAGAAATCTTTATTTTCCTTTGTTTTAAACTCTTGAGTAAATGTGACTTATTTCCACTTTTCTTGAAAAATTTAAGAACTGACCTTTCATAATCGTGTTTGTTTCAACCTGCAAGTATGGAGGTAACACATTATTCAGGCTTTTGAACCCCCAGAATGAAACCTAGGACTCTTTGATATAAACAGTAATTCATTGCTGAGTTTATTCTTACATCTCTACCATGGTGACCACTTGTGATGAAAGATTAATAGGTGATTCCAAAATAGTTCTCAACACTTCCTTCACAAAACAAAACAACAATGGAAATATCCACGTGCAATGTATTCCTTGATCTTAGCCCAGTGACTGACACTGTTATTCCACCCTCATGTAAGTTGCTTTCTCCTCTTAGAAAGGCAACCTCCAAATGGTTATCTTTTCTTTTAATATTTTTATTTATTTATTTGCTGTGTCCAGTCTTAGTTGCATCATGCAAGATCTTTTGCTGGGGCACGCAGAGTCTCGAGTTGTGACCCTGGGGCTCCGTACTTGTGGTGCCCAGGCTCTGGAGAAAGTGGGCTCAGTAGCTGTGGTGCATGGGCTTAGCTGTTCCATGGCATGTGGGATCTTAGTTCCCTGATGAGGGAACAAACCCATATCCCCTGCATTGCAAGGCAAACTCTTAACCACTGGACCACCAGGAAAGTCCCCCAAATGATAATCTTAAAGTTAATTCTGCACTTAGCTTGAGATGCCCATGAGGCAGAGAGAGTAGGGTTTGCCCTTTAAACGAAGTGTAAGTGCTAAACCTCACATCCATTTCTCCGGCTCTCCAACTTTTCTGTACCCTTGATTTAGCCAACACATGTCACAGCTCAGATGTTCAGTAAATATGTGTTAAATGAATAAGAGAACCGATGCCTAAAATAAAGGGAAGGCATATTTCATGCCCTGCTGAATATCTATATAGTCCTAGAGATAAGGATCAAAGTTTAATTTCATGATACCCTTAGCCATGATTTTCTATCTCCTCATCTTCACACAACTGATAAATCACTAACTTGGTCTTGCAGTTCCTCAGCCAGGAACAGTGTCTGACTTTTAAATTCTAAGTAAATGTTTATTAAATGGATGAATAGATACATTAACTGGGATGTGCCTGACTATTTGTGTGACCTTAACTAAGACTTGAATATTTTAAGGAAAATGACTATTTTTTGAAGAAGACCCTTTTTGGAGTCTAAGTATCATCTGTGGCAATGAGAATAAATGCACATTTTTGAGATCACCATACCAAAAAATTAACACATCAGGATGAACATTTCTATTTCATCAAGGCAAAAGGAAGGCCATTAGTCATTTATTCTGGTTATTTAAACATTTTAAGTAAGCTCTGACTTTTGTATAGTTTTGCAAAACTGATCTTAATTATAGAAGGACTGATAGTTCCTACTCTGTTGTCTGGTTATTTAACTAAATTTTTGACCTTGAACAAATCACTGAAAGTCTATGGATCATAGTTTTCTAAATGTCAGTGGACAAACTTAGTCTTCATTCAGACCAACCCCTTGGGGCAGCCTCAGCGACTCCACAGTTGAAGGCAATAATGTCTGATTTGAAGATGTTCAAAGATAATTGCATTTTACTGGTCAAAACTTCAATGCCAACTCTTCAATATATTTCGTTTCTTTCTGCCCTCAAACCTTTTAGAATCGGCAGAAAAAATCTTGACAATTCAATTTGTTTTCACAGCAGTTCAGCTGGCAGCATAATCAGCCCTGGGGAGGACTCTATCTCTGTCCTCACTGACAGGGGCTACGGGCCTCTGGGTCTGTGAACAGCCAGGTGCGGTGACTTTAAGGGGTCATGAAAGACTATAAATCATTTGCAGAAATGGTCACATCTGTGTTTTAGAAATGCAGTGGGATTTTTAAAGCTACTTTGTTTTAAAACTCTAAGCAAAAATGATAGCCATTTTTACATATTTCTGATTTTAAAAGTATTACTTACAGGCATTAGGGATAAAGGTGTATCTCAGCAGTTTTCCAACTTTCATCCATAGAGTTTCAAATACACGTGGCTTTCTCCCCAGGAGTTTAACTTCATGCATTGTTGTTGAGACTCTAAGTTGAGTCTAGCTCTTTGCAATCCCATGGACTATAGCCTGCAAGTCTTTTCTGTCCATGGGATTTCTCCAGGCAAGAATACTGGAGTGGGTTGCCATTTCCTTCTCCAGGGGATCTTCTTGACCCAGGGATCAAAACTGCATCTCTTACATCTCTTGCATTGGCGCTCAGTCACTCATTGGTGTCCGACTTTTTTCGAACTGTAGCCCTCCTCTGTCCATGGAGGTTTCCTGGCAAGAATACTGAGTGGGTTTCCATGCCTTCCTCCAAAAGATCTTCCCAACCCAGAGGTTGAATCTGAGACTCCTGTGTCCCCTACATTGCAGGTGAATTCTTTACCATTGTGCCACCTGGGAAGCCCAAGTACATGCATAGGGTTGAATAATATTCAGTCCAAAGTCACATGACTTGTGATGTCATGAAACACATTTATTGATATGACCATCTTCCCAGTAAACTGGGGCTTCCCTGGTGGCTTAGCTGGTAAAGAATCTGCCTGCAATGTGGAAGACCTGGCTTCGATTCTTGGGCTGGGAAGATCCCTTGGAGAAGGGAATGTCTACCTACTCTAGTATTCTGGCCTGGAAAATTCCATGGACAGAGGAGCCTGGTGGATTGCAGCCCATGGGGTCGCAAAGAGTCGTACATGACTGAGCGACTTTCACATTCCTTCCTGGTAAACTGCGAATGCTTCAATGACAAGGACCATGGGAAACCCATTACTTTATCCCCTGAAACTGCCTCACGGGACCAGCACTCAATAGATGTTTGATAACATGAAACAAAGTAGTAAAATTCAGCAGCAAAACTAGGGGCTTTGCGGAAGTCTTCGCAGCAGTTTTTGAAACAAAATAAGTAAGAAAATATCCCATAAATTCACATAAAATTCAGGAAATCAGCTTTTAATAAGAACCTTTGAGATATGGTTTAAAACATCCAAGTTAATGAAGAACTTGTCATTATTATAGAAAGCTGCTTCTCACACCAGCCTGTGATGGCCTTATGTACCTATGGGGTGGTCTTCTTGGGGGTTCCAATGATGTCTCATCTACTGACCAGTCGTCATGGTTACTCCCAAGTGTGTTCCAAAGAGCCACTTCACTGATATTAATAGATGATGACCAATTACTATGATATATAAAGTATTAAATGAACCCTATTTTACTTCCATATTCATGTGAGCTATATACATTGGATTAGCCATAAGATTAGACAGAAAAGTGTCTTTATCTGAGCATCTGTGAATGTTTTTAACAAATGTGCTTTACTGTGCATTATTTGTGTTCTAATGAATGCAGTTAACTGTGTTTTTAATGAATGTATTTTACTGAGCATTATTTGGAGGACTTGGCAGATAAGCTAAGGGGGCATCGAGGAGCCAGCCTGCCCCAGGGAGGCTCTCACAGGGTGATTCAAACAGAGCATTCCCTTCTGGTCCCATACCTGGTGGCAGCTGGTGCTTCTGTCGGCTTCTCAGAGCAGCCTCTGGAAGTGCTTACCTGGGAGGAGCACAGCCAGGCTGGGAGGCAGGAAAAGCTTGTGACAGCACTGAGAACTTAGCTCAGGCATAAAAACTTTGTGATGACAATTTCTATTTAGACGGATGTGGTTTTTTTACTGCCTTTCTTGGAGTAACTATTTAATAGCATCCTCTCTTTTACTCTCAAAAATGTGTCAAGTTACCTGAAAATTATTATAAATTATGCAAATAAATTATCAAATTATATATAACATATATAATTATATAAATTATGCAAATTATATAGGATCAGATTTTTCTGTCTGCAGCATCTTTGAGTTTGGCTCTGGGAAAATTTCCAGGCTTAGGAGACCCTCCAATATTCATTGGAAGGACTGACGCTGAAGCTGAAGCTCTAATACTTTGGCCACCTGACGGGATGAGCCGACTCATTGGAAAAGACCCTGATGCTGGGTAAGATTGAAGACAGAAGGAAAAGGGGATGACAGAGGATAAGATGATTGGAAGGTATCATCAACTCAATGACATGAGTTTGAGCAAACTCCAGAACATAGTGAGTGTGGCCTGGCATGCTGCAGTCCATGGGGTCACAAAGGGCAGGACACAACTGAGCGGCTGAATGACTGAACAACAACAAGGGAATAACTTACTAGTAGATAGTATTTATGGAGCACTTGCTATTGCCAGAGCATGAATGTGATTTTATTACATCATTGCATCATCATTACAACCAGATTGTAAGGTCGGTACTGCTTTTAACATCCCCATATTATAGATGAGAACACCAGGGTTTGAAGAAGTCAATAGACTTTTCAACTAAGGGAATAGTGTAACCACAATTTGAGTGAGCGACCGTACAGCCCCCAGCAAGATCATAGGTCACTTAGTCTGTACAGAATTAGTAGTTAACAAATTCAGTTCTGTGAACCATAAAGCCAGGGCACTGGAAGGAATGTTTGGAAATTAGCTAGATCTTTCACCTCTTTTAAGGCCATACATAATATGATCAATTCACAGAAAATACTTTCTACTACCTTTGATAAGTGAAAATATCTCCCCTTTAATATTTCTGGGCTATTACTGAGTTTTCTATCAGGTTCAGTTTGAAAAAGAACAAAATAAAAAATTATTTCTACTTATGCAATGGATTATATTTATAAGGATTATGCATTAATATTATGGCTTCCCTGGTGGCTCAGATGGTAAAGAGTCTGCTTGCAATGCAGGAGACCTGAATTTGATCCCTGTGTTGGAAAGATCCTCTGGAGAAGGGAATGGCAACTGCCTCCAGTACTCTTGCCTGGAGAATTTCATGGACAGAGGAGCCTGGCAGGCTACAGTCCATGGGGTCACAAAGAGTCAGACATGACAGAGTGACTAATGCACTAGTATTATATTTATAAACCAAAATACTCTTTTAAAATGTTGGATTAAATTTTATAGACTTATGAATTTTTAAATTGCATTTTTGGAAAAAAATGTGAAAAAAAAAGTTGAGAAAAGATGTATTTTTTTTTTAGTGATTTTAAGATTATACCAAGAAAAAAGTTCTCATTATTTAGTATTTAATTTTACTGTATTTAACTGGGATTTTAAAAAGCTAGTACTTTGCTTCTGCTCAGTGCTGCTGCAGATGAGAACTGTAGGAGCAAATGCTTTAAAGAGTGAAATTTTCTCCCCACAGGGTTTTTTGTTTTTTTTTATTTTCCCCTGAGTAGGGACTTCAGCTGTCAAAGAGAAACAGTTTCCCCTTCTCTGATACTCACTTCTCTCATAGTTTCTGCTTTTCCCCTATGCAACTAGAAATGTCTCAGTTCAGTTCAGTTGCTCAGTCGTGTCCGACTCTGCAACCCCATGAATCGCAGCACGCCAGGCCTCCCTGTTCATCACCATCTCCTAGAGTTCACTCAAACTCATGTCCATCGAGTCGGTAATGCCATCCAGCCATCTCATCCTGCGTCGTCCCCTTCTCCTCCTGCCCCCAATCCCTCCCAGCATCAGAGTCTTTTCCAAGGAGTCAACTCTTCACATGAGGTGGCCAAAGTACTGGAGTTTCAGCTTTAGCATCATTCCTTCCAAAGAAATCCCAGGGTTGATCTCCTTCAGAATGGACTGGTTGGATCTCCTTGCAGTCGAAGGGACTCTCAAGAGTCTTCTCCAACACCACAGTTCAAAAGCATCAATTCTTCAGCACTCAGCTTTCTTCACAGTCCAACTCTCACATCCATACATGACCACAGGAAAAACCATAGCCTTGACTAGACAGACCTTAGTCGGCAAAGTAATGTCTCTGCTTTTGAATATGCTATCTAGGTTGGTCATAACTTTTCTTCCAAGGAGTAAGCGTCTTTTAATTTCATGGCTGCAGTCACCATCTGCAGTGATTTTGGAGCCCCCAAAAATAAAGTCTGACACTGTTTCCACTGTTTCCCCATCTATTTCCCATGAAGTGATGGGACCAGATGCCATGATCTTCGTTTTCTGAATGTTGAGCTTTAAGCCAACTTTTTCACTCTCCTCTTTCACTTTCATCAAGAGGCTTTTTAGTTCCTCTTCACTTTCTGCCATAAGGGTGGTGTCATCTGCATATCTGAGGTTATTGATATTTCTCCCGGCAATCTTGATTCCAGCTTGTGTTTCTTCCAGTCCAGCGTTTCTCATGATGTACTCTGCATAGAAGTTAAATAAGCAGGGTGACAATATACAGCCTTGACGTACTCCTTTTCCTATTTGGAACCAGTCTGTTGTTCCATGTCCAGTTCTAAGTGTTGCTTCCTGACCTGCATACAGGTTTCTCAAGAGGCAGGTCAGGTGGTCTGGTATTCCCATCTCTTTCAGAATTTTGCACAGTTTCTTGTGATCCACCCAGTCAAAGGCTTTGGCATAGTCAATAAAGCAGAAATAGATGTTTTTCTGGAACTCTCTTGCTTTTTCCATGATGTTGGCAATTTGATCTCTGGTTCCTCTGCTTTTTCTAAAACCAGCTTGAACATCAGGAAGTTCATGGTTCATGTATTGCTGAAGCCTACTTGGAGAATTTTGAGCATTACTTTACTAGTGTGTGAGATGAGTGCAATTGTGCAGTAGTTTGAGCATTCTTTTGCATTGCCTTTCTTTGGGATTGGAATGAAAACTGACCTTTTCCAGTCCTGTGGCCACTGTTGAGTTTTCCAAATTTGCTGGCATATTGAGTGCAGTGCTTTCATAGCATCGTCTTTCAGGATTTGAAAGAGCTCAACTGGAATTCCATCACCTTCACTAGCTTTGTTCGTAGTGATGCTTTCTAAGGCCCACTTGACTTCACATTCCGGGATGTCTGGCTCTAGGTAGGACTTTCTAAAAGCAGTTCATCCCTGGTTCCTCACTTATTGCAGTTGTTGATGTCCCCCTTAACTTAGATTCTGAAATCTTTCTGTTGGATCACATTTTTGGAAATGATGAGGGTTAGTAAATGTCAAAGGGGGAAAAATGGGTTAGAAGAGTGGATCTGCAGTTCAGAAAAGTTTGTGACTGAGGTTTAGAGAAAACCACAACATGTCAGAGCTGTTTCGAAGATCTTCCCTCTAAGGGCTCTGCTTCTTTCTCCCCTCCTTCAAGAAACAGGGAATGCTTCCCAGGTCCTGTGTTTTCCTAATATGCTTTCTCTACAAGGAAGGGACACACTTAAAAAAAATAGAGTGTTCAAATTAAATTCAATAATTTCTGTGAAAAGCCACCAGCTTCATCAAGTTCTGGGAATGACCAAGGTGTAGCTGAGTCTTTTATAAGCATCTTAGAGATAAATTTCTTTATTTTTTTAAAATTTATTTATTTTTCTCTGTTATTTTTTATTTTATATTTTTAATTAATTTTTATTGGAGTACAGTTGCTTTACAACATTGTGTCAGTTTCTATGGTACAGCAAAATGACTCAGCCCTACATATTCAAAGATTTCTTGTAGTAGAAACATGACAAACATTTTTACCAGCATAAACAACAGAACACCCACCACAGAGTGAGGTGAAGAGAATGTATGCTCTGAAATAAATAATTGAAAACTTCCATAAACAATGGACTTCATTGTTTATGTTTGTTTGTTTACTTGCTTACTTACCTGAATAGATTTTTCTTTTCTAGTGAGAAAATATCTTTGCTAAAAACAAAATGCTTAAGGTTAGACATTACCCTCAAAACAGTTTTCTATTTTGGTTTTAACTAGTCTAACATCGGTGAAAACATCCTATCAGTCTTGAATTTCACAGATTTTTCTGCTAGAAAAGACCTTTTCATTCATGGAATCCGTAGAACTTCACTTTTCAAGACTGCATTTAGTCACTGGGGATTATCATTTTTTCCCCAGAAATTTCCATCATTGTTTCTGATCATTTCAGTTTAAATACACTGCTAAGTCACAGGCTTCTTCTAAACCAGAAGCAAATGCCAAAGTTGGTTTAATGAATTATGTCAGTAGATGGCATTTTATTCTCAATCCAGTAAATGTGTCTCCAGTAATGAAGAGAGACACGGGTCTGTGACAGTTGATTTTGCATCAGTGAAATGTCATCAGATACTTTTTGTACTGTCACCTGATGCTGGAAAAGACTGCGGGCAAGAGGAGAAGTGGGCGACAGAGGACGAAATGGTTGGATGGCATCACTGACTCAATGGACATGAATTTGAGCAAGCTCCGGGAGACAGTGAAGCATGGGAAAGCCAGGTGTGCTCCAGTCCATGGGGATGCAAGCAGTCAGACAGGACTTAGCAGCTGAACAACAACGCTCCCCGGCAGACTGGTGGCCACCTCCTCATCACCTCCCATTGCCTGCAAGTCAGGAGGACTCTCTCTCTTGTCCTGTGGGCCCACATATCACCCCGTTGCTTAATTAAAGCACAATCTGAAATGTGTTCAGGTTAGCCTTACGACGTCCAAATATATCCTCAAAATTCAAGTTCTTTGAGCAGGACGATCCCCTAGCCCTAGAACACAGTAGCAGATCGAGGTATTTTCAGATATACTGTTAAAATGGAGCGGGGTTTCAAAGATGCACGCATTTCCTACCTAGACGTTCAACATTTCTGTGCCTTGAAGTCATTCTAAATATATACTATTGCATGGTTAGTCATGTCCAGATCTTTGCAACCCCATGGACTGTAGCCCACCAGGCTCCTCTGTTTATGGGATTTCCCAGGCAAGAATACTAGAGTGGGTTGCCATTTCCTTCCACAGGAGATCTTCCCAGTCCAGGGATCGAACCTGAATCTCCTGCATTGGCAGGCGGATTCTTTACCACTACTGCTAAACAATTAAAAGCTTTTTTCTCTATGAGTTTCATTTCAGATTAATAAGCAGCGCTCTGACTGAAATATCCTCTGGGCGACATCGTTCTCTCTCTGATGTGCCACTTGTCAGTTGATTCCAATGGATAGCTGGGGCCAAGAACAGCACAGGATGTCAGTTCTGGGAATGAATTCAGTTTAAAACTGCTTATTTTTGTTTGAGAGCACACCGACTTGGTCCTCTGAGTTAGCACAGGTCATGATCTGTAAGTATTACTACAAACCTAAAACTGGAAAAGAAATCTACCAAGTTGCTATTTCCTGGGAAAATTAAATGTGCACAGCATCTGTGATGAAATGTAAATAGGTGGAGAAGTTTGTTGGGCTGACTCACAAGTAGGTTCACTTAGAAAATGAAACAAATCCAGTAACCCTTCTCTAAGTTAAAAGCCTGAACATAAGCAGTTGACCCTACTCACTACTTTTAGAATTCAAGCATTAACGGTGATCCACAGTTTCTCTAGACTTTTTTTTTTTTTTTCCAGGAGAAACAGCTTTATTTGGACTGAGAGTTGGAGAGTGAGAGGAGGGCCTGAGACAGCATACTGAGTGAGAGAACAGAGATTACTTTTCAAAATGGCAGTCAGAGCTCATCAACCAAATGGACTCGACCTGCCATCAGCCTTGCAGTGAGCGCCATCAATAAGAGGCCTGCTGGGAAATGTTTATTTCCTACTGAATCACCCAAGCATGCTACAATTATAAGAAAGGTACAGGTTGTTTTTCCTTTCCATAACTATACAATCAAGGTTCTTAATCATAAGTATTACAAAAGAAAGTAAAAAAAAAAAATCACATTTTACAGATCTTAGACTTGTCTTTAGTATTTTAGCTCAAATCTTAACCATCTTCAAAAAACAGTTCTGTCAAACTCATCAGATAAAAGTTCTATCCAAGCAGTGAGAAGATGGCCTTTGTTAGCCCGTGGCAATTCTTTTCTGATTTGTCCTAGCTAGTTAATGCTGAACAGGAGAATGAGGCTTAGATTGCAGGGGTTGGGGGGAAGGGGTAGCAAGAGTTAATTTCCCCCAGTACAAGATGGCATCTGAAGCTTGAG
Organism: Redunca redunca; assembly: GCA_006410935.1. Taxonomy (NCBI): domain Eukaryota; kingdom Metazoa; phylum Chordata; class Mammalia; order Artiodactyla; family Bovidae; genus Redunca; species Redunca redunca. The sequence continues at coordinate 116,031 of SJYQ01001672.1, forward strand.
GGGAGAGCTCAACTGGAGAGACTTGAGGGAAGGGTCCAGGCCCTGTATTCAGTCAGAGTCACTGCTGGAAGAGGAGGAGGAGGAGGAATGCTTGCCATGCTTATGGTGTTTCTGCTTCTTTTTATGAGCTTTCTTCATTTTCTTGTGCACCTTCTTGTCAATCACTATTCCTGGTCCTACTATACCAGGAACCAATGGATTCACAGGACACATGCCAGGGCCAGGTGGTGGGTATGGAGGAGGGTAGGGACCTGAGGGCTGGCATCCTGGATATCCTGGCTGTGGCACAGGATGACAGGGCCCACCAGGGGGAAAGGCTGGATTCCCCTGGGGTGCTCCTGGGGGAGTGGGAAAAGGGCCTGGAGGAAAGGGAGGGTTGGCAGGTGGTGGATGGGCAGGATTGCAACTTCCAGGATACCCAGCGTTAGGCAGGTGTGGATATGGTCCTGGCTGCCCGGCACTGGGATTCCACATGTTCGGATGTTTCCTTCAGCCCAGGAATGGAGAAAGAAGGGAACTGGGGTATCTAGACGTCCGGTCACTCTTAAACCACTGCCTGGGCGGACTTGTCCTAGACTTATTTTTTTTTAAGCCATGCTATTTTACCATCTGAGATTTTTCTTTTGTTTCAAATCATAACAGAGGCTTTTCTCTAGGGTGGTTTTCAATTCATTAACCTATTCTTCGAAAACATTGGTCTAAGAGAATTTCTTAGTTGGCAAGGAATGTTTTCAAAGGGATAGCTTCTTTGTTTTAATTGAAAGGTTTGGTAAACATTTCCTTTATTTCACTTTCATTTTGAAAGAATTTATATGCTTTAACTAGCAAGCAAACATTTCAAAAGAGTCAAAATACATCAATTTTCAGAAAACCTATACTGAGCTTATAAAACATGTTACTTTGATAAGAGACATCAGAGGTAAACTTTTTTTAAGATGAAATTGTATAATAGAACATTTCTAGATTTCTAAGATATTTAGACTGTTATGCACTGGATATTGATCATATCTCTTTTATGTTCATCACTGATCCCAGATAAAATTATAGGAGCTTAATATAATAGGGCTTTTTTTTTTTGATCTGCTAATAAAGGACATATTTATGAACAGTGTTTATGGTTCCTTGGAACACTGTGAATTTATATAAATGATAGTAGGAGAAAAGCTAAAAGGAATGGCCAGGAATAGATGCTTATATCTTGTTTAAATATATGGAGAATTTATTTAAAACAGGTATATTTAAATATTGACAATCAGATTTCAGGAGCTCATGGTTCCTAATTTACTTATTTTTTCAGGGACTCAATTCAATGGTTAGTTTACATAAGGCATTAAATATAAGATCTGAGCAAGATTATAGGTGATGGGACAATTTTGAATTAACAGAGGAAACTACCATCAGAGTCTTGTTATCATGTCTGAGTGTACCCCAGGTCCCCTTCCAAGTCTGGGGAACCAGAAGCAAGGAAGGAAAGAAGAAAGGAAGGAGGGAAGGAAAATTTTCTGTCTCACCATATTTCTCACTGTCAATTTAAAATATTGTTTTTAGATCATCTGCAAATTAGAATGGCTTCCCTGGTGGCTCAAAGGTAAAGAATCTGCCTGCAATATAGGAGACCCAGTTCAATCCTGGGGTTGGGACAATCCCCAGGAGAAGGAAACGGCAACTCATTCTAGTATTCTTGCCTGGAGAATCCCATGGACAGAAGAGCCTCGTGGGCTACAGTCTTGGGCTCAAAAGAATTACCCATGACTGAACAGCTGAAGATGATTGCCTGGTATGTGAAAATCAAATATTTCAGGCAGATTCGAGAAATAAAGACATGTTGCTGACAAGAATATATATTAAAAAAAAAAATCCAGGAAAGAGTTACTAAAATAGAATTGCATATAAACTCCTTTTCATCCTCTAATGTTAGAGAATCTTTTTGATCTCTGATATCATAAAATAAATTACTCTATTTTGCTTTTTAAATGCATCCTATATCAGGAGATAAAGAAAGAAAAAGGTAATATTCCAAGTTGCATTGTATATATTTCAGTTTCAGAAATTGAAAATAATCTCACTAAAAGAATAATTTGTATAGAGAAAATTATTAACAGTCCTACTGAGAACGTGCTTTCAGTCTGGAAATATCGCCAAACTGGTGATATGGGACTAATGACTAGAATCTAAATAATTATTAGCTGAGGTTGACGGTCTCCTGTTCACCTTCACACAGAATTCAAGATGACCTCATCTGAAGTGCAAGAACTAACTCTTCTGTTGGGCATCTCTCTCTCTATGACTCAGGCTTTCAACGTATTCACAGGATAATTTACAAGCTGGGGAATATATGTATGCAGGGAATTAGCACTTTGCAGCTTGCATTTTGTTGTCTTTGAAATAGTCTCCTTCAGAACTGTCATGACTGAAGAGTGCTCTGATCTTAGAAGCAGAAAGGTGAGCTCCAGATTTGGACAGAGAATGGAGAACTGTGNTTCATACACCAGCCTGACCAGAGGCTGTGAATGTGGTGCTTTTGTGCTTTCAGACATGGGGTTAGGGTATCAGGTGGGCTTCTCACCCCTGCTCTCTCTTACCTATGACAAGGTCTCTGTGGCCCCCAGACAGGAGAGCTTGCTGCAGCGGGATGCTAGAACAAGCAGGAGAAGGGCCACCAAGGGCGGAAAGCCCACCATGCACAGTGAAGAATCCTGGCCAGCCCGCTGGCAGGATTCCTCAAGGACTTTCCCTGCTGTCCCAGAGGAAACTGTTAACAAGTTTAAAGGTCACTCAGGCCACAAGGATCCTTGGCCTAGGTCATTGAAGAGAATAATAATGATCAGATAGAAATTCCAGTGGCAATAGAAATTCCAGACAAGACAGGCACATGGCATTGCTCTAAGATAGCAGAAACCTGTGCCAGGAACTATCTATAGGTCCTCTCTCTGATTTAAACTGGAAAGAGATTCCACTTTAAATGTGGCCAAGCACCACCTCACCTTATTTCCTTGATCTCCAAGAAATACATTACAGTTGATAGGAATGTTAAATGTGGTTATGTTTCTTCCTTGCTCTTTGTTTTTTTCTCCCTTCTTCAGAAAGAGAAATATCACTAGATCAATGTTTTAGACATTAAGACTTGAAGGTATAGCCTCACCAAGAACTACAAGTATACAAGGCAAAGGCGGATAAAAATATGTCCTAGATGCTCCTGCAGGAGGCACAGATGAGCCAGACTTCAGAGAAAGGTCTGCACTGGCTTCTGGGAGTGCCATGAGCTGGAGAAGGAGCACTAAGCATCCCCAGACAGGAGAAGCTCATCCCAGGGGGTCTAGGAGTACAAGCTGATGACAGGATGGTGGATTCATGTGTCACTCTTGCAGGTTGCACACCCGCCATGATATTCATGCAGGCGCTCCAGTCTGGGAAAGTTCTGAGAAAGGAGTCCGGACCTGAGCACGGCAGTGTGTGGGCCTCGTGGCTGGTCATCACCAGGGCAGGAATGGAACTCAGCCACCAGGGTCAGCCTTTCTCAAAGATCTGGCACAGAGGCTGAAGCAGCAGCCTCACGTGAGGTTCTGGACTGGAGCAGGAGAGGGGACAAATGCCCCTGAAGTGAACATTGCATTTCCTGTGAGTCTGGGCTTTTGTTTTGTTCTCTGTTTCCTAAACTCTCAAAATGTTCATATATTGCTGAAATCAACTAGCCAATCATTCATTTATGTAAGGCTTTCTTTTCTTTTTTTAAGCTTTTTAAAATGACATTTCTTAAAAGTTATCATGTATGTAACAGGAAATTAAAAAAAAACTGAAGCAGAAAAGAAGTCATTTATATCCACAAGCAGTTTATGTTTGTAAGACTTTCTTTTACATGTTTGTTCAAGATAGCTCTTTTTGTTAAATTTTAAAATCTTGATTGAAAAGCATAGTGAACTTAAAAAAAAAAAAAAACCTTTTTGTTTTGTATTGGGATATAGCCAATTAACAATTTGTGATAGTTTCAGGTGAGCAGTTGAAGGGACTCAACCACACATATATGGGTATCCCTTCTCCCCCAGACTTCCCTCCCATCCAGGTTGCCGCATAACTGAGCAGAGTTCCCTGTGCTACACAGTAAGTCTTTGTTGGTGATCCATTTTAAATATAGCAGCGTGTGCATGTCCATTCCAAACTCCCTAACTATCCCTGGCCCTCTCTCTTCCCTCTGGCAACCATAAGTTCACTATCTAAGTCATCATATTCTAAATGTGATGATCAGAATAGAGCATGTGATTCTGGACTAGGTGGTTTCTAGAAAATTTGAAAAGGCCTTATGAATAAGCTAGCAGCCAAAAAAACAGAACACAGCACATGAGAAAATTGACTATTGGTCCTTCTTTTCGGATATTTTACATACCTGGATTCATTTCCTTTGAAGTATGTATAATGATTGAAACTTCACATAACTCAGGCCAGATGTTTGCTAGAATTCATGACTTGACTTAATCTTCAAAGTCTTCTAAAATATCTTCCCCTGTACTGTGAAAAAGTAAAAGATGTTGAATGTAATACCAAGATGCCACTGGAAATCAGAGGGCAAACTCAGAAATTTCATTAAAATGCACGTTTCAGTATTTTCTGATTATGTGAGGAACATATGTTCATTGTGATTAATCAAATATATAGAAATATACAGTAGAAAATGATAAGACATTCATATTACCCATAATTTAATCCATCCAGAGAAAATGCTTATTTATATTTTGAAATATATCTACCCTTTTGACAAACATGCAGTACATGGATAATGTTGATATGGACTTCCCAGGTAGTGCCAGCAGTAAAACGCCTGCCTGGCAGTGCAGGAGACATAAGAGACACGGGTCCGATCCCTGGGTTGGGAAGATCTTCTGGAGGATGGAATATTCCAGTATTGACTGGAGAATCCTATGGAGGAGTCTGGTGGACTATAGTCCATAACGTCACACAGAGTTGGACACAACTGAAGGGACTTAGTATGCGCACATACAATGTTGATACACTGTTGTGTTGGCAGGACTTTACAATATGATACATCAAAAATTTTCTCTTGGAAAATATGAAAAAAAAAAAGAGAAATAATTTACACTTTCCCATACTAGAAATAGTTACTTTCAAGATACTATTTACTTGCTTTCTGGATTTTTATATGCATAGTCCAAGGATTGCAGACTTTTCTGTAAAGGGCCAGACAGCAGATATTTTAGGATTTTCGGGCAGATGGTTTCAGTAATAACTAATCAACTCTGCTGCTGCGTCTGGAAAGGGGTCAGAGACAATACATAAATAAATTGTGTGCGGCCATGTGCCAATAAAACTTTATTTACCAAAACAGTCATGGGCCAAAATTAGCCTTTAGGTTGCAGTCAGCCAATCCTTGGCATAGATACAGTAAATCTGTGTAAAAATGTTGTTTAGTAACAGGTTGTATATACTGTTTGCAACCAGCTTTCTTCTCACTTTTCTTGTGACTCTTTCAGGTGATAAAAATATATTTCTAAAACATCTATGTAGATGGCTTCAATATATTACTTTTATACAAGTATACCATGTATTATATTTTAAATCTCACATTATTGAACTTTACAGTTTAAATTTTTTTAACATTGTAATGAATGAAGATAATTTATACCTGATTCTGTGTGCTTCTTTCTCATCTTTTCATGTAGCATAAATTTATGGAAATCAAACTAGTGGATCAAATGAATAAATATTTCTTGGGCTTTTGAAATTTGCTGCCAAATTGCCCCATAGAATTTGTAATGTGTTTTTCTCTCAAATGTGGAGGAGTGACTATTTCCCCACATTTTCACTGTCTCTCCAGTTTAACATCATTTAATTATTTGTTTAGGTACTTATATCTCTGCAAATAATACATATTATTTTTCACACATTTATAGACTGTCTAATTTCTTTTGTGAATTTCCTCTTTCATTTCTGTTATCATCATTCTTCTTTTTTTTCCTACATATGAGTAAGAGTTTTTGTAATATTTACTGGCTATAATTTCCTAGGTATCTATCTTATAAAGTTTCCCCTGGTTAGATGTTTTCTCCATGGAATTCTCCAGGCAAAAATACTGGAATGGGTAGTCATTCCCATTTCCAGATGATTTTCCCAATGTGGGGATCGAATCCATGTCTCCTGTATTACAGGCCACGAGGGAAGCTCTCATCAATGAGTAAGAGATTTTGTGATATCTGCTGACTATGATTTCCTTATAAATTTCCCCCTGTTAGTTGTTTTTTTGTTACATTTACTTGATGGGTGTTCATTTTAATTCAGAAAGCTTATTTTTTAGTCATCCAATAAATAGCATTTTAAAAAATTAATTAATTTATTTTAATTGGGGGCTAATTACTTTATAATATTGTAGTGGTTTTTTGCCATACATTGATATGAATCAGCCATGGGTGTACATGTGTTCCCCATCCTGAATCCCCCTCCCACCTTCCTTCCCATCTCATCCCTCAGGGTCATCCCAGTGTACCAGCCCTGAGCATCCTGTCTCATGCATCAAATCCGGACTGGCAATCTGTTTCACATATGATATTATACATGTTTCAATATATTCTCTCAAATCATCCCACCCTTGCCCTCTCCCACAGAGTCCAAAAGACTGCTCTATACATCTGTGTCTCTTTTGCTGCCTCGCATATAGGGTCATCGTTATCATCTTTCTAAATTCCATATATATGCATTAGTATACTGTATTGGTGTTTTTCTTTCTGGCTTACTTCACTCTGTATAATCGGCTCCAGTTCCATCCACCTCACTAGAACTGATTCAAATGTATTCTTTTTAATGGCTGAGTAATACTCCATTGTGTATATGTACCACAGCTTTCTTATCCATTTATCTGCCAATGGACATCTAGGTTGTTTCCATGTCCTGGCTATTATAAACAGTGCTCCGATGAACATTGGAGTACACACGTCTCTTTCAATTCTGGTTTCCTTGGTGTGAATGCCCAGCAGTGGGATTTCTGGGTCATATGGAAGTTCTATTTCCAGTTTTTAAAAGATTCTTCACAGTGTTCTCCATAATGGCTGTACTAGTTTGCATTCCCACCAACGGTATAAGAGGGTTCCCTTTTCTCCACACGCTCTCCAGCATTTATTGTTTGTAGACTTTTTGATAGCAGCCATACTGTCTGGTGTGAGATGGTAACTTATTGTGGTTTTGATTTGCATTTCTCTGATAATGAGTGATGTTGAGCATTTTTTCATGTGTTTGTTAACCATCTGTATATCTTCTTTGGAGAAATGTCTCTTTAGTTCTTTGGCCCATTTTTTGATTGAGTTGTTTATTTTTCTGGAATTGAGCTGCAGGAGTTGCCTGTATATTTTTGAGATTAGTTGTTTGTCAGTTGCTTCATTTGCTATTATTTTTTTCCATTCCGAAGGCTGTCTTTTTACCTTGCTTATAGTTTCCTTTGTTCTATGAAATTTTTAATTTATTCATTTATCAAAAGAACTCCTTTGTGAATTATACCTTCAAAGTTGTGTTAATATTTTTATTTAAACATTTTNAATACATTAGGAATATAACCATATGTATTTAGTTTTTCAAGTAGTTGTTTAAGAGAACCCTTTTATGTGAAATATCACCTTAATTATATACCCAAGTCTTTCTATTTACTAGGGTTAATTTCTATATATATTATTCTATTGCACTTACTGTAAATGGTTTCATCAGTATCACAGAATTTCAGTTAGAATAACTTTACAGTGTCCTTTAATGTGCATTAAATGTTGTTGAAATTTTGCTCGTCTTACAGTTGAATATTAGAACCACTTTTTAAAGTTTTTGTCCATGCTCATTTCTATTAGAACTACAATAATTCTATAAATTGACTGGGGGAGAATTAGCACCTTTATGGGAAAGTTTCTTTCCACTCAGCGTTATGATGTATCTCTCTTTGTTCAAAGCTTCTTTCATGCCTTCTCTGTGGTCTGTTGCCTTTATCTGGGTTCTGCATATTTACTCCTGAACATGTAGTAATTCCATACTGCTATGAAATGGATTTGTCACCATGCATTTCAAAATGTAATGGCTATGTACGGCACTCCCCCCAACCCGTAGTTTAAGCATAATTCTAACCTCCTTTAAATCCATCCAGTTCCTGTGTTCTGTATACTCTATCCTGCCCTTTGTTGTCCACTTTCATTGCCATAGGCTTCACATATACTTCATACATACTCTCCACTTTCACTGCCACTGGCTTCCTATAGACTCTGAGCATCTCTTAGCTGGATGATTGTACATTTTTCCATACTAGTCTCCCTGGCTCCAAAATCATTTCAGTCTAACCCATACTTTGACAATGAGTGATTTTTCTGAAATTCAAATACTGTATTCTCAAATTTCTCTTCAAATACTTGAATATCTACCCACTGATTACTTTCAGTGTTTTAGGTGCAGATGGTCCCAGAGTCAGGCCACTGTCTCCTCTTTATCTCCTACCCCATCTAACTTGCCACTAAGCTCCAGCCTTCCAAATGCTCACAGTTTGGTGCATGTACAAGTAGTGAAAACTGTATACTTTGCACTCAGTGTTTCCTCTGTCAGAATATAATCTGTATGAACACTATTACTAGACTGAACATTGTGGTACTCAAAGTAATTGATGGTAACTGGAACAAACAATTCCTGCATGTTAATGATAGCACAGTGGAAGTGTGTGGTTGTCCAGGTAGCTCATTTCCAAGAGGTGATTTAGAAACTCAATTCCTTTCCACTTTGTGATGCTGCCACCTTAGACATGTGGTATTCAAGGAGAGAAGGGAGGTTGTGAGGATATTGGGGCAGGAGTGGGGGTCATGTTATGATCAAGCTTTCACATTCTTCTGGCCACATTTCATTGCCAAAACCCATAAGAGTTTATAACATGACTTTGTGGGGAGCTGGGAAAGATAGCCTTTCTTTGTGCTTAGGAAAAGGACATGAAATTGGTTAGCACGGAGCCAGTTTCTGCCACAACCCTTCAAGGGCAGCCTGTCTATTTCACTGGTTTTAGTATTCTCAGTATCTATCACAATGCTTAGAAATATAAAGTAAGTTGATAAACACATGAATAAATAAACAGATAAGCTCTAAGTTGTCTAGCTATACAATTAACACAATATCTAGAATCTAAATAGGATTGTATGGGTACTTGAAACTAAAACTGTGTCTGGGAGGGGAGTTTGGTTTTAGATTCTATCTCCAGTTTGAGATTGAAATGAGACATCGATTTCCAACTGAACACAGGCCATTCCGAAGCAATGGCTTTCCCTTCCAATCCTGGTCCTCCAGTGTTTTTCCTCAGCCAAGTACAGCTCCCTCCATCCCATGTGAGCCATCAGGTGGCATCATCAGTCCAGGGTAGCCAGCACTTCTCTTGCTGGCTGGTAAGTGCTGCGAGTGCAGGGTTCCTGCTGCTATGTCCCCAAAGCCTAGCCTTGTATCTGCTACTGGGGACAAAAGAAGCCAGAGATCTAGGAAAGTATAAATGGGATCCCATTCAGAGAATGGTATGTTGCAATGTAAATCTACAGACTTGGAGCGGTGTGAGGAAATAAGATTTAGGGATCATGACACAGGCTGCCTGAGTGTTGGACCAGAAAACAATGCCCCTGGAGGTGTAGACATGAAGTGACTTTGGATAGATCTTCTTGAGGTTGAACTTTTTATCTGAAAAGTCAAGAAGCATCTCCCCATGAAGGGTACCACACAGAGTACAGTGCCTTTCCAGCCTTCCCTGGGGCAGTATTCTTCCTAACCAGACTCAGTTGCCTGCAATTTTTGTATGGGCAAGTGTATGTTCAATGTGCAGCCTAGAGTTTGGTTAAGAGCACTTTTGTCAAGATGATGGTCGTGGACGATTGTGCCCATGATGTTGCAGTCACTGCGGTCAGTACAGAATCTTCTCAGTGCATTCAGTAGAGACTTGACTGTACAGAATCCTCGCCTTGTCTTATTACATACATCGTTAATGTGTCATATTTAGTTTTGTAATAGACATAAAACAAGCTTGAAGAGTTGACAAACTTTTTAATTAAAAAGAAATCAAAACCACAGACAACAGAATTTAGCTAAATATGCATCAGATGTTCTTTTCTCCTGCTTCAATTTTCCTAAACATCTTGAATGAAACTCATTGTTTTCTTTGCTAATTAGCTGACTTATCAAAAGTGATGTATACAGGTTTTCTTTTCCAGCAAGCATTTATGGAGTCCCCTCTATATGCAAGGTACTAAACTAGGAGCCGGGGGCGGGGGGCGGGGGAAACAAATATCAACTAACATGTTTCTGCTTTGAAGCTTAAGGGTTTAAAGAAAAATGAAATGTGTGCATAAACAGGTATATAACAAGTCAGAGTGTAACAAGGGCTCTAAGAGCACAATCAACCTAAATTCTTCTTTCAAACTTCAATGACCTCAGTAGAATTATTAGAGCACTCACATAGATTGTTGATGTCATTACAAAAGATGCATAATTTGGGGAAGAATTGATCTGCAGCTATCATCGGCAGTAGATGTGTTTCACTGTTTTGTGTTTTGGACACACCACACGGCCTGCAGGATCTTCCCTGACCAGGAATGGAACCCATGACCCCTGCAGTGGGAACTCGAAATCCTAACTGCTGGACCACCAGGAAAGTCCATGTTTCACTGTTTAACACTGTCCTATAGATCAAGCTTGCAGGAATGAGTCTTTGAAGGAACCAGGCAGAACACAGGACCAGAGGCCACAGGGAAATCTCCCTTCCGGAGAGCAGTCAAGGACCTCAAAGCCATAGAAAGAAGCCTGGGGAAGCAGTTCAATGAGAGGTCAGGATAGGAACCTAGCTGATAGGGATACTATTAAGGGCATCTAATGTAAGGCCTTTCAACTTTGCTCTATAGTTTTTTTTTTTCAGTTATCTTTTTTGTTGTTGTTGAGATGAAATTGACAGATAATAGTAACAGTGTGTATGTTTAAGTTGTACAATGTGTTGGTTTCACATTGTACATATATTCACACATATATTGCAATATGATCGCCACCAAGCATAAGCTAATACTGCCGTCATATCCACTTACTATCAGGTCTTCTTTGTGGTGAGAACAATCAAGAACTAGTCTCTTAGAAACTTTGAAGTTTATAATAGCATATTTCAACAATAATCGGATACGGTGCCCGAAATTTCCAGAACTTTTTTATCTACTCATTGCTAGTTTGTACACTTAAAACATCTTTTCATATCACCCGACTAAGCAATTTTTGACCACATGCTGAATTATATAATAAGAAAAATATATATCAATGGGTAATATGATGGAATAGTCTGCACAAAGAACAGTTTTATCATTTTCCAACATCTGAAATGCCAATTTCAGAGTAAGAGGTAGCATAGAAAATTCACACAAGTAAGATTTGCCCCATGTTGGGATTAGACTGGAGAGACTGAGATGATTCCCTGAGCAGGGACCTAGGAGAGTCAGAGCAGGATATCAGACAGACTGACCAGGCTGCCCAGACAGACAGACGATAGGCCAGCTGACAGCCAAGCTGTGACTGGTGCCTGCTGGCTTCTTCACTGGCCTGAGCTGCCTGACTTATGTACCTGACCAGGAACACAATGGGAACAACCTTCTAGTTTTACACTCAATGCTCAGGAACTAATCAAGATAATAGTGTCATAATAAAAGGTCTTATTTTAAAACATCTGTTTCATTATTTCAACAAATGATAACTACTGGGTTTTATAATGTTAAAAGAGAAAAAGCGGGACACAACATTGTGTGTACCATATGTTAACCACTTAAACAGACATTTCTCAGAAGGATTGAAAGAGAAATCACAGTGATATTTTCATTTCAACAGTTTTATTATGAGTAATTTAAAATTATTTATTTCTAAATTTTCTTAATATTACTATAGCAAAAGTAGTTTTACAATAAATACTAAGAAATAGAAAAAGATTATTTTCCCTCAAAGATACAAACAAGTTTTATTAAAGCACAAAACAGAATTGCTTATTGTTGTTTCAGCTGGGTAGATATGGTGAACAAACCCAGATAAACTGTGGAACGTTTCAAGCTACCTAAGCCCATCCACTCTCCCTCATGAGAATCCTGGCCTGATGAGTCAACCTGCCAGATGGAAACAAAAAATACTGGGCAGAAAACGAGGTCAGCTACAAGACCTGGAATTGGAAAGACTCCAAGAAAGAGGCCGTTTGGTTTGTACCTTGAAAAAATAGCAAAGTGGCTGTGGTTGTTAGAAGTCCAAGGAGGAAATCAGAATCTGCCTAAATAACAGATGATAACTCCTACAAGGGCAGAGGCAGGAAGGGGTCCAGTTTGCTTGGTGTGGACAGATGGGGCTGGGAGGCTGGCCGGGTCAGATCAAAGAAACTAGGCTGGTGGGGTCAGATCAAAGAAACTGGCCTGGAGGAGGTGAAGGGAACAGTAGGGACTGGTATTTGTCAATTGCAATAAAAGGATAAACCCGGTTATTCATAGGACCCAAGCCATCCCCAAGGCCTTACTCATTAAAAGCACAGCAGAGCCACGGTCATGACTTTCAGCCCAGAGAAGCAGTCCAGGGGCTCCAGGATCACCCAGCACAGGAGAATGCCACTCACATCAAATGTTGTCTCATGGACTGGCTACAGGCCTGAGTTGCAATGTGGTCACTTAAAGCGCCCCATGCGTGCTCAGTAGTTCAGTCAGGTCTGGTCCTCTGCAGCCCCATGACCATGGGATTCTCCAGGCAAGAGCGGGTTGCTGTTCCCTTCTCCAGGGGATCTTCCCAACCCAGGGATCAAACCTGGGTCTCATGTACTGCAGATAGATCCTTTACCATCTGAGCCACCAGGGAAGCCCTTATTCACATCTAGGTGAAGAGAACTCAAATTTCTGACTTAGACCCAAGAGGTGAGAGCCTATGCCAGGGTCAGTCCTGCTTGAGCAAAGAGAAGAAGGGAGCCTCTCTGGGATATACAGGGGGTTGTCATGATGGAGCAGGGACCTGTATGAGAACAATGAATATCTAGGTGTGGGGTGGGGGAGGGGGGCTGCCAAGGGGTCACAAGGGGTGGGGAAGAAAGCAAAAGGAGAGGAAAGCTGGCAGGGAGTGAGATGGTGGCAGAAGCAAAAGAAAAAAACAATAAGAGGGAAACCCTTAATAGTCCCAAGTGATGCAACTTTGCATTTTCCAGAAGGGTCACCCCACTGGACACAACTTCACAGGGGGTTCCATTCTGGTTCCTGGAGCTCCAGCTCTTCATTCAGGGGAGGGACAACCTTCCTAGTTACTCATCTCCTTTGATGTGATCTTCACCATCTTCCACTTCCAAGTAATTCCCAGAATCCTCTGAGTCAAGCACAGGAGCTACAGAATTATTTATTTCTAGTGGGTAGTTGTACTGAGGTGTTTTCATCTCCTCAAAAAACAGAACATACAAAAAGTGCTGTATAAAGAGATCAACATGAAAGAGGACAGCAGAGGGAAGAAACAGATTTATTAAAGACAGAACTGTACATTTTAGCAAGGAGCTAATATAGCAACATTGGAGAAGGCAATGGCACCCCACTCCAGTACTCTTGCCTGGAAAATCCCATGGATGGAGGAGCCTGGTAGGCTGCAGTCCATGGGGTCGCTAAGAGTCGGACACGACTGAGCGACATCACTTTCACTTTTCAATTTCATGCATTGGAGAAGGAAATGGCAACCCACTCCAGTGTTCTTGCCTAGAGAATCCCAGGGACGGGGGAGCTTGGTGGGCTGCCATCTATGGGGTCGCACAGAGTCGGACACAACTGAAGCAACTTAGCAGTAGCAGCAGCAATATAGCAACATATTTTTAAAATGTAAAATTATTCTTGATTTCTTTGAAAAAATATTCATCTTGATAAAAATTTCCTATTTTGATTCTACTGAAAGTAATCTTTTGATAAATTTAGAGATGAGCAAATTGGGTGGGAGTAAGACTAGAGTCAGAGGAACCAAAGATCAAATTGCCAACATCTGCTGGATCATGGAAAAAGCAAGAGAGTTCCAGAAAAATATTTATTTCTGCTTTATTGACTATGCCAAAGCCTTTGACTATGTGGATCACAATAAACTGTGGACAATTCTTCAAGAGATGGGAATACCAGACCACCTAGTCTGCCTCTTGAGAAACCTATATCCAGGTCAGGAAGCAACAGTTAGAACTGGACATGGAACAACAGACTGGTTCCAAATAGGAAAAGGAGTACGTCAAGGCTGTATATTGTCACCCCGCTTATTTAACTTCTATGCAGAGTACATCATGAGAAACGCTGGGCTGGAAGAAGCACAAGCTGGAATCAAGATTGCCAGGGGAAAATATCAATAACCTCAGATACACAGATGACACCACCTTTATGGCAGAAAGTGAAGAGGAACTAAAAAGCCTCTTGATGAAAGTGAGAGAGGAGAGTGAAAAAGTTGGCTTAAAGCTCAACATTCAGAAAATCAAGATCACTGCAGATGGTGATTGGAGTGATGAAATTAAAAGACACTTTCCTTCCTTGGAAGGAAAGTTATGACCAACCTAGACAGCATATTCAAAAGCCCAGATATTACTTTGCCAACAAAGTTCTGTCTAGTCAAGGCTATGTTTTTTCCAGTGGTCATGTATGGATGTGAGCTTTGGACTGTGAAGACAGCTGAGCACCGAAGAATTGATGCTTTTGAACTGTGGTGTTGGAGAAGACTCTTGAGAGTCCCTTGGACTGCAAGGAGATCCAGCCAGTACATCCTAAAGGAGACCAGTCCTGGGTGTTCATTGGAAGGACTGATGCTAAAGCTGAAACTCCAATACTTTGGCCACCTNGGAGATCCAGCCAGTCCATCCTAAAGGAGACCAGTCCTGGGTGTTCATTGGAAGGACTGATGCTGAAGCTGAAACGCCAATACTTTGGCCACCTAATGCAAAGAGTTGACTCATTGGAAAAGACTCTGATGCTGGGAGGGATTGGGGGCAGGAGGAAAAGGGGATGACAGAGGATGAGATGGCTGGATGGCATCACCAACTTGATTCACATGAGTTTGGGTGAACTCCGGGAGTTGGTGATGGACAGGGAGGCCTGGCGTGCTGCGACTCATGGGGTCGCAAAGAGTCAGACACGACTAGCGACTGAACTGAACTGAAGGCTAGAGAGCGGCAGAGGATGGAGCAAAGGTCACAGGATGTCACTTGGTCTCTGTCACAAGTGACATTTGGGATTAAAGCAATAACCTGAAACATATTAAAAGGTTAGAGTTTTAGGAAAAAG
This sequence comes from Redunca redunca, assembly GCA_006410935.1. NCBI lineage: Eukaryota > Metazoa > Chordata > Mammalia > Artiodactyla > Bovidae > Redunca > Redunca redunca. The sequence goes on from SJYQ01001672.1 coordinate 131,306, forward strand.
AAATTGGGAGGAAAATGGTGCTTATTTATGGTTGTGATTTAGTTATGACTACACTTACCTTCTGAATCTCTTCAGGTTTGTTTACAGTCTTCACCCATTCCACTTACAGGTCTCATAGTCTGAGGTTTTGCTTTCTGGATCAAATGTCTTCCACATTTTTTCCTCAATGATGTTTTTCTTCTACTTGACAAAGAATAAAATTCAAAGTTAAGACTGTCATTCTAGAATACCATTGAAAATTAGCCAACAAGTTTGCCTAATAAATTTCCCCTTATTAGTATTGACTGTATCTACATTTTTTAAAAAAAAAGCCTAGAAAGCAATTTCTCTTTGCAATTGAAGTGATTACATTTTTATATTTTACTCCAACCAAAATCTCTAGAGAATGTTCAGGAATGCCAAGACATTTAGAGAAGCACACCAGTGTGAGTCAAGTTTAAACTATTGACTTCAGAAAACTGTGGACAATTTCTACCAGTTAATGACCTACCAAAATCTGAAAATATGCTGCCCCTTTGAAACTACATAATCTCTTCCAAGATTAACATGGTCAGGAAGCCTGTTTACAATAAAAGGATAAAACTTATCTATTGGTTAAAAAAAACTCCCTGGAAGCCACAAGAGAATTTTGCTTATTTTCTACTCTTGATGATAATCTTTTGAAGCTATTTCTCGGTGGATTTCACCAGTTGAAAATATAAATGCTTTGGTGACAGACCTTTGATTGAGCAAAGAATACTGATGTAATTATAAGCCTGCCTCTTCTTTGACATTAGCTGTCGTCATAACAAAGGGAGTTGGTACCTTATGAAATTTCACAGTATTGGAAATTATTTTAAAATATATTTATTTTTATTAATTTTTTTGGCTCCTGTGGGTCTTAGTTGTGGCATGTGGGATCTAATTCCCTGACCAGGGATCAAACCTGGGCCCCCTGTCTTGGGAGCTCAGAATCTTAGCCACTGGGCCAGCAAGGAAGCCCAATATTGAATTTTGTTGAGGTTTATTTCATGCCAGGCTCCAACTAAGTGCTTTACATAATTTATTTACTTAATCATAACAGCAATTCATGGATGCCCATATTGTAGTATAGATAGGGAAACCAAGATTAAAATACATAACTTGATCAGGGTCAAAACTAATAATTAATGAAGCTGGGTTTCAAACCCAGGTAGGTGTGACTTCAAAGCCTCCAGCATTGAAATGTACTTTGTCTTCTCACAGCTCAACAGAAACTCCAGCAGCACCATCTCATGATTTTCAAAATAAATAATTAAAGCAAAGACAGAACTGAAGGATATTTAAGATTTAACACAGGGCGTGTAAAACTTAGTCATCCTTACTTCTGCATACACTCTCCTTTTGAGTAATCTGTCATTTGTTTGTTGCAATTAACCTTGAGTTACAGTCTGCTATGCTATTTCCTAAAATAAACTGCCACACAGGTTGAGAATGTTTGTGTTGGAATTATATATGCACATCCTCAAACACAGGCTAGAAAATGAAACCACTTTTGATAATTCAAACTGTCATCAGTGAGCACACAGCAACCTGCCAATCATATCTGGGGGCTGTGGTGTGTGTCCCCAGGATGTGTAAGTACTAGGTTACTTAGAAAGACTGATAAACATAATCTTGATGTGATTATTGTACATTCTCATGACGAGTACCTAGCTTTTGCTAGAATTTATTTTTTATTTATTTTTAGTTGGAGTATAATTGCTTTACAATGTGGTGATAGTTTCTGGGGTACAGTGAAGTGTATCAGCTATATGTATACATACTGGGAAAGATTGAGGGCAGGAGAAGAAGGGGGTGGTAGAGGATGAGATGATTGGATGACATCACCAACTCAATGGACTTGAACAAACTCCAGTAGATAGTGAAGGAAAGGGAGGCCTGGCATGCTGTCTATGGGGGTCGCAGAGTCAGATATGACCTAATGACTAAACAACAATGTACATGCATCCCCCCCTCTTTGAGACTCCCACCACCACCCCCATCCCACCCCTCTAGGTTGTCACAGAGCACCAAGCGGAGCTCCTCTGATATGCAGCAGGTTCCTACAGTTATCAGTTTTACATGGTAGTGTATACATGTCAATGCTACTAGCCCAATTCCTCCCACCCTCTCCTTCCGCAGGTCTTCTTTGGCTATTACACATAAAATTATTCTAAGTTTGGCTCAATGAAATGGGATGAGGGAGCAGAGGAAAGAAGTGAGGTGATACAATTATTTCTGTTTTACAGAGAGGCTAAGTCACTCATGTGTTTACGAAGGTTAGCAGTATTAAGTGAAATTTTATTTTTTTTGATGATGAATTATACATTTATAGGTTGCATTTTTATTAAGGATAGTTTTTGTTTTTTAATTTTTTATTAAAGTATAGTTGAATGAGAGTGTTGTTTAATCACTGCTGTATACCAAAGTATTTCAGTTATACATATATATATAGCATGTGTATATATATTCTTTTTCATATTCTTTCCCAATACAGTAAAATTCAGTCTCTTGTTGGTACATATGTGGATGCTTCCAATTAAATGAGTGGGAAACACTTCTTCTTCCAACTACTGAGTTTAAGATAGCACCAAAGAAAGCAATTTACACAACAGTCAAAATTAATTCAAGTAATAAGACTTAAGAAGAAGGACCTGAGTTAAATTTAAATGCCATCTTGCTCTTTCAGAGCACATGTAGGCTAACTGAAAACGTGTAACCTCTTCTTAAACCAGGATGGTCAGCATCAGGATGCACGATAGCACGTGGGCACTGAGGAAAGCGCTCTACTCCACTGCAAGCATTGAATAGCGCATTTCATGAGAAATTTCCCTCTATTAGGAAGACAAGGTTTTCTCCATGGCTGGCCTACAGTCCATAGGGTCACAGAGAGTCAGACGTGACTGAAGGGACTTAGCACGCACACACAGGCACTGACCTCCTCTGGGACCTCAGGGACAGCACTAGGCTGTCTGGTTTTCCATTTACTTCTCTGTAAAAGCAGATGTGGGGGAGTTGGGAGGAGGGGGTGAGGAGGGACAGTTACTTCCAAGATGCTAGGAGAGCTCTTCCAAGACCTTGGCAAAGTCAGCCAAGCCATTCAGCTGTGGGTGATTCAGAAATGCAATGACTTTAAGGGGCTTCCCTGGTGGCTCAGAGGTTGAAGTGAATGCCTGCAATGTGGGAGGCCTGGGTTCGATCCCAGGGTCGGGAAGATCCCCTGGAGAAGGAAATGGCAACCCATTCTGGTATTCTTGCCTGGAGAATCCCATGGACGGAGGAGCCTGGTGGGCTGCAGTCCACGGGGTCGCAAAAGTGTCGGACACGACTGAGCGACTTCACTTTCACTTTGTCATCTTTAAAGACTGAAATGAATCTTGGACCCTTACTCTTGCTTTTGTATTAATAGGTAGTCTTTCTTCACACACATTTGCTCTATTCCTTCTTAGATTCAGAACCAACAAAATAGATAACTAATGAGAACCTCCTGTATAGCATTTAGTGTACTGTGGTGACCTAAATGAGAAAGAAATCCAAAAAAGAAGATATACATACACATATATGTATATGTAATGACTCAATTGGTAAAGAATCCACCTACAGTGCAGGAGATGAGAATTTGATCTGTTGGTTGGGAAGATCCCTTGGAGAAGGCAATGGCAACCCACTCCAGTATTCTTGTCCGGAGAATTCCATGGACAGAGGAACCTGGCGGGCTACAGTCCATGGGGCTGCAAAGAGTTGTACATGATTGAGTGACTACACCACCATCACCACCATCACCACCATGGCTAATTCACTTTGCTGTACAGTAGAACCTAACACAACATTGTAAAACAACTATGTGCTAAGTTACTTCAGTTGTGTCTGACTCTTTTGTGACCCTATAGACTGTAGCCCACCAGGCTCCTCTGTCCATGGGATTTCCCAGGAAAGACTACTGGAGTGGGTTGCCATTCCCTTTTTCAGCGGATCTTCCAGACCCGGGGACCAAGCCTGGGTCTCTTACATCTCCTGCATTGGCAGGCGGGTTCTTTATCACTAGCGCCACCTGAGAAGCCCCAAACAACTATATTCCATTAAAATTTTAAAAAAAGAAAAGAAAGAACATTAACTGTGGTTCAGGAGTTCCCTGTGTTCTAACACAGAGATGTAGCAGCTATCAGAGCTTGCAACAGAGCCTCGCCAGCAGTGACCTGACAGCTACCTTTGCAAACTGGACACAAGAGCCAATGACATATGCCCCGTGAATGTATTTCAATATTTCTCTTTCTTCTGGTTCAGGATTTTGGATAAGTGCCTACATTCCCATTAGTCTGAGCCAAACGTTTTCCTTGCAACTGTCATCAGAAATGTGAGGTTTGGCTTCCGAGGAAAAAGGAATGCAAGGAAGTAGGCTGCTTATCAACATCATCTCTAAGACTTACAGGAAATGGGAGCCTTCTTCCCCTTGGGCAGTCTGGAGAAGTGCACTGTCGAATGTCAACCCGATTCCTCTCAGTTGGAGATTTTCTATTTTATAAGTGGTAAGCTCTCAAAAAGCCAGGCTGAGAGATTCTGCCCTGGGCTGCAGACACACCACGGCTCCATTGGGAGAACTATTTACAGTAATGAAGCTTCCACCCATTGAGCCTATTGTGAAGTAGAAGATGACAGGGTAGAGAGCTCCTTAAACTCTGCAGAAGAATAGCTCTGGTTGCTTTTCTTTTCATCTGTGTTCTTCCTTGTAAGTGAAATGTGACCTGGGCAATAAACATAGGTTATAAATATGGAGAAACAGAAAGTGAAATGTTGGTAATTGTGTACCACTGACATGTAAATAATTTGACTTCTGTTAGCCATTTCTAGAGGGTGTTTACTAAAAATAGTAAATGGCTCATTGCCTGTGAAAGGGAGGGTTCTAATATATTTTAATTAGTTTTTCTGTTCTCTGACAGCTTCTACCGTATCTGCATGGACCTTTCAGAAGATGAGGTTTATCAGTGGGCTGTTTGCTTGCTCACACTTCTAGCAAATAGGTCTGGGAAGCAGTAGAGAGAAGACTCGAATCACATTCAGCTCACCGTGGAGTTTTGTGAGAAGAAATGCAGTTGTAAAAAAAAAAAAAGAAAGAAAGAAAGAAAGAAATGCAGTTGTAAAATAAAATCCTATCGAATCTTTCTTTAAGGAACATGGCATGTGCCTTTAAATCAATTAAATGCTGATTCAGGTTGATTTAGTAACTCAAGATACAGACAGCACCAGTGACTATAAAAGCATTGACTGTGTCCATCCAAGTCTTTTAAGACTTAAATACAAATTGACATCAGAGGTGCTTGATGTTCCAAAATGAATCACTGTTAAAGTTAAGTTCTTTGGAAAGCATAGAAATCACTCTACCCAAATGAGCCAGATTTGATCTAATTCAACCAAGAATTATCGGGCATCTACTGAGAGCTCCACATGGCTTTGGGAGCTGATGGCATATTTTTAAAGTATCACTTTCATATACTTGAACTTGCTAAAAAAAATCCTCAACACAGTCCTTACAAATGTATGATCTATATTTTACAAAGGAAAGGGTTGGAATTTCAAATTGTCAAGTCTTTGCCCTGATTTCATATAACTAGTGAACATCAAAGTTAGGACTGGATCTTAACTCTTCTTTAGGTCAGCTCACTTATCCATTTACCTAATTTTCTTAAGTATCTTATAAGTGCAAGTATTGTACCACATGCTGGGTACATGATCCGTGCAAAAAACAGAAGAGACCAGAGTCTCACCCTCATGGTGAGTTTTAGGAGGCAGATATTCATTTAACAATAAACTGGAGCATGTTTTTCAATTCTAAAAATTACTGTAGAGAAGTCCTCTCTGAGAAAATGACCCTTTAAGCTGAGAGCTGAAGGAGTTAGTTAAGTAAAGAAAATGTCATGTGTTTGAGGGCAGACTGTTGGAAAAGACCCTGATACTGGGAAAGATTGAGGGCAGGAGGAGAAGGGGGCGGCAGACAATGAGATGGTTGGATGGCATCACCGACTCAATCACATGAGTTCGAGCAAACTCAAGGAGATGGTGAAAGATAGGGAGGCCTGCTGCATTGCGGTCTGGGGATTGCAATGGGCCCGACCCGACTTAGCGACTGAAAAACGACAAAATCATACGTATTGGATCAGTAACTCCTCTTGGAGATACTCAAACTGTGGTAGGAGCAAAGGACAGGGAACGATTCAGTACTCTGAGATTCATGTTGTGGGGCACACAACTGAAGATATGGCATGCTTAAGTCAAGGACATATTCTTTCTGCTAGAATATAGTCAGCCCATCACCTCCACCGGGAAAAACAGAATCACGATTTATTTAGGAGGCTGGGAAATTTTGGCATAAATTTTTAAAACCACTCATCTGTTTAATCCATGATGGTTTTGATCAGGTTAGTATAAGTTTTGATGTCTTGATGCTGTAATCTGTCTTTGCTGAGGCTTATTTAGAGGTTCAGTCTTCAACCTTGTGATGAACTACACAAATGCAGCCCTGCCCAGAGGTACTATGGGGCTGCTGCTCACTGTATCTGTTTTAACCTGGACCAAAATAAAAGAAAGAGATGGGAATACCAGACAACCTAACCTCCCTCTTGAGAAATCTGTATGCAGGTCAGGAAGCAACACTTAGAACTGGACATGGAACAACAGACTGGTTCCAAATAGGAAAAGGAGTACATCAGGGCTGTATATTGTCACCCTGCTTATTTAACTTCTATGCAGAGTACATCATGAGAAACGCTGGGCTGGAAGAAACACAAGCTGGAATCAAGATTGCCGGGAGAAACATCAATAACCTCAGATATGCAGATGACACTACCCTTATGGCAGAAAGAGAAGAGGAGCTAAAAAGCCTTTTGATGAAAGTGAAAGAGGAGAGCGAAAAAGTTGGTTTAAAGCTCAACATTCAGAAAACAAAGATCATGGCATCCAGTCCCATCACTTCATGGCAAATAGATGGGGAAACAGTGTCAGACTTTATTTTTTGGGGCTCCAAAATCACTGCAGATGGTGACTGCAGCCATGAAATTAAAAGACACTTACTCCTTGGAAGAAAAGTTATGACTAACCTAGATAGCATACTCAAAAGCAGAGACATTACTTTGCCGACTAAGGTCCGTCTAGTCAAGGCTATGGTTTGTCCATTGGTCATGTATGGATGTGAAAGTTGGACTGTGAAGAAGGCTGAGCACTGAAGAATTGATGCTTTTGAACTGTGGTGTTGGAGAAGACTCTTGAGAGTCCCTTGGACTGCAAGGAGATCCAACCAGTCCATTCTGAAGGAGATCAATCCTGGGATTTCTTTGGAAGGAATGATGCTGAAGCTGAAACTCTAGTACTTTGGCCACTTCATGTGAAGAGTTGACTCATTGGAAAAGACTGTGATGCTGGGAGGGATTGGGGGCAGGAGGAGAAGGGGACGACAGAGGATGAGATGGTTGTATGGCATCACTGACTCGATGGACATGAGTCTGAGTGAACTCCGGGAGATGGTGATGAAAAGGGAGGCCTGGTGAGCTGCGATTCATGGGGTCGCAAAGAGTTGGACACAACTGAACGACTGAACTGAACTGAACTGAACTGAAAATAATGTCTTAATTGCAACATCAAAAGCTACTCCATCCTGAAAGACCTGGGCATTCTTTAATTAGAAGAGAACTTTGACATTCCATCCCCAGCTGTTGTACAATTGGAATCCTGCTGTTTAGAGCTGACAGGTGACCACAGCTGACCACTGACTCATAGACTACAATTCACTAAAAATGTCAATTCTGTCTGCCTGTATTGGCAGATGCCTTATATCTCTGCCAAGTTCATTTTCTTAGTGTGAAAAGGCATGTGAGTTCAGCTTGCCTTAAGATCTTGACAAAAGACCGTCCCAAGTGACTATATGTCTTCAGCTCTATTCTCACTCTGAATCAGTCACAGCTCAAGTCTGAGGGCTTACAGGGGGAAAGTCTGTCATCTCATGGACTGCACTGATGTAAATAACCCCAGGGGAAAGCTCCAATCAGAGAGTGATTTACAGGAACCACATGGGGATTTGCAGGAACCTCATCTTCTCTAATTAGGGTGGGATGCTGGAGGTACCCAAGACAGACTGAAGCCAAAAGATCTCCACGTTTTAGTCACAAGTCGCATGCTGATGGCACAAGCAGCTCCGTGGCATGTGTTTTTGCATGCCATGGGGAAAAAATGTGTGATTTACAAACAAATGGGCTTCCCTGGTGGCTCAGCTGGTAAAGAATCTGCCTGCAATGCAGGAGACCTGGCTTTGATCCCTGGGTTGGGAAGATCCCCTGGAGGAGAACATGGCAACCCACTCCAGTACTCTTGCCTGGAGTACCCCCATGGACAGAGAAGCCTGGCAGGCTATAGTCCATGGGGTTTCAAAGACTCAGACATGACTGGGTAGCTAAGCAGGCATGCACAAACAAACACAAATGTATCATTTTTATTTTCGTTTGCTCTCCTCTGAGATGGTATCCACTGAAGTGGTGCTTGCAGTTTTAAAAAGAGAGAATTTCTTAAATAAAGATAATTATATCTTCTTCAGTCCCTTCAGTACCAAACAAAACAAAGGGAAACGAATTAGCCTGACTGGCAATCAGAGATGTCACAACAGTCTCCAAGGACAAGCCCGGCAGATGCTGAATGAGGAAGAGAGGGTGGTCTTTCCCAAGTGGACGATGGTGAAGCTTCAGAAGCAGCTAAGGAGGGCCTCCCATGTGCTGACAGCACAGTGAGAGCACAACTGGGCTTCTCTTTTTTCTCCCAAGTATTGTCATCTGGGCAGTGATGGGTGTTGGTTAATAACCTGACATCCTCATTACTGTTCTACATTAGATTAGCCTGATTCTTTAGAAAAGACAGAGGGTGTTGAGTTTGAACATAACATTTTGTTCTGACTTTCCATTTTGACAAACTTTATGAAAATTCTACTTGGTTAGGTACAGGTCATAGTCCTTTCTCACTCGCTAAAAACACATGTACAAACTGAGACATGTCAATCTTTTACTTCTTGACATTATCCAAGTTAAAGCAAAGGAAGAGCCCATTCAGTAACCACGAACAGGAAGAGGGCAATGTCACACTGAGGATGGAGTCAGCGTGTCTCCAGTAAGCAGCCTCATCATTCTCTTCTGCCTGCCTCCACATCCCTTGCCCAGGAGCACAACTTCCCTGTACTCCTTCCCACCACACCAGCGGTAAGGTCATGACAATTAGCTGTCTGAAACCTCCTGTTGCAGCATCACTCAATCTTTTCTAAAGGATCTGGAGAGTCAGTTCCATGAAACTTCATCCTTCCATCCAAGAATGAGGTGGACGCACGCACACACACACACACACACACCCCAAACAAGAATGATCTGGGAGCTGTGGAAGGGCTTCACAGCAGAGCACTACTTATTTATGTGAAGAACATAAACCATGGGGATGGGTCTTTTCCTGTGTAGCTTGCGCTCAATTCTATTACTACATTAGAGTCACAACCTCTGCAGAAATTGGTTCTGAGTTATTTCAATATTTATCACCTGCCTTGCAACCTCTATGGGCATCCCAGGTGGCACAATGGTAAAGAATTCACCTGCCAAGGCAGGAGACACGGGTTCAATCCCTGGGTCAGGAAGATACCCTGGAAAAGGAAATGACAACCCATTCCAGTATTCTTGCCTGGGAAATCCCATGGGCAGAGGAGCCTGGCGGGCTACAGTCCATGGGGTCACTAAAGAGTCAGACGTGACTCAGAGACTAAACACCACGTCACAACATGCAATCCCCGAGGCTGAAATCGTCCTGCCCTATCACCAAGTTAATGTTCCTCTAACAATTCTTCACACTCATTTTCAAGTTAGGTGCAAAGTCAAGTACAAGAGACCCAAGGTTTCAGAGAAGTTGGTCTACGCCACAAAAATTTCCTCTTTTGCTGCTCACCAAGAGGTTTGCATAAAAACATTTTCTTTCTTGTCTCTACCTAATTATTATCTGAGTCACAACCTTTGAAATGTGTGGAAGCTGCCCAGCTTGAGAGGTACTCTTTCAAAAACCAACATAGCATCTGCAGAATTTCACCTGTTCAAACTCTATGGAAGCTTGCAGTTGCATACTTGCTGGGCAATTGAGTTTCATTTTAAGCCTGTCATGGACTGGAAGGCAGTGAGAGAGCCTTTTATAGAAAATGATAGAGGTGAGAACACTTGTCAATAACAGAAAGAAAAGGCTACTGCACTTCTAAATGTAAGATAACTGTCATTGTATTGTATTAAAAAAAAAACAATTAGGACAAAAAGGCAATTAGCATTGAGGGGTCAACATGGAGAGTTATCATGAGTGGACAAAGGTGGCCTCTGAAAATGCTGATTGTCAAGAAACACTATTATCTTACGGAATTTATGTGTGTGTGTTTATCGGAGCATTACTGTATTTGCATTCATTTAATTGAAAGCAATCTCATCATTATTCATTGATACCTACTCTTAAATGAAGGCAATTACTTTCTCAGCAAGGAATCATTATGGAGTATGTATAAATTATTATCTTTCCTTTACATGTAGGGGGATTATGTAGGATGAACACTGAGGCAAAGCTGCTTCTTGATGTATGACACGGCACTACATGGCTCTAGCAGGGATCATAAAAGTGAATATTTCTCCAGCTGATTTCTGGAGAAGAGGAACTCTCATGCATCGCAGTTATAGAATTATTAAACATTGCTTTAGTTGGAGTTGCTCTCATTTGCCATTATCTGGTTTGTATAACTATTTAGCTCAGATGGTGAAGAATCTGCCTGCAATGTGGGAGACCTGAGTTCAATCCCTGGGTGGGGAAGATCCCCTGGAGAAGGGGATGGCCACCCAATCCAGTATTCTTGCCTGGAGAATTGAATGAACAGAGTAACCTGACAGCTATAGTCCATGAGGTCACAAAGAGTCAGACGTGACTGAGAGACTAACACACACACACGTGCACACATAACTTTTTAGAGTAACACTGAGGCTTTGGTACTTTTTATGCCTAAACACTGTATGCTCTGAAGATGAGTGTCACTTCCTTAGAGTGGCTTCTGGAAAGAGAATAAATACAATTTCTATCATGCATTTTTGGAAGCATCACTAGAATCTCAGTGAGTGTTTACTGGCTTGGTACACAGCCCTGAAAGAAGTTATTGCTGAGAGTGAAAACACAACCAAAGCAACACTTTCTCTTTTTTTAATTTGAGAGAACATTAGGAAATTAGAAAATCTGGAAATGAGCTTTGCCAGAGGAAACATCTTCTGAACCCTGACTTTCCATCCCACTGAAAATCCATGGCAGAACTTAATCAGCCCAGACAGTCAGCCACCATCTGCCCCTCGGTGGAGACAGGGCTCCCACTAACTGTAATAAAAGAGTGAATTTATTTAGATCTCCTGTTGTGTTCTGAAATTGCTTTCCATAGCTTCTGTAGAATTTCATAATCCACTGGAAAACAGCATAAATTTTTGGTGAGGAATTCTGTGTAGCAATAGTCCCAGGACTGTTCCTATGTTCTCTTCCTATTTTCTCTTATTGCATTAAGTAATGACCTTGAATAACCATTTGTATCCTATGAAAAGAGGATATATGATCATCTCCAGATTATAACAAAGCAAAAATAAATCAAAGTTCATGTTTTTACATAGCATACCACAGGAATTGAAAATAAACACTGCCTTACACATTTCCCTTCTCCATTTCCTTAAATATACAGGTCCTGACCTTTAGTGGCTTAGGATCTGACATAATACAGAAATTAGAGAATTTTAATGCAATTTCAGTCTAGTGAGAAGAACTATTTTGAGGCTATGTGACTCTACCACCAAGTTGTGTTGTTGTTTTGCTTTGTTTTTTACTTCTTGGCCTTGTCATGCAGCCTGTGGGATCTTAGTTCCCTGACCAGGGATTGAACCCATGTCTCATGCAGTAGAAGCAGAATCTTCACCACCAGATAGCCAGGTAAGTCCCTAGTCAAGTATTTTTATGTTTATTTAGTAAAGTAAACACTTTGGCATCTATTGGAAAAAATGTGTCAATTGGGAAAAAATGAACTTTTCTAGCATTCTTTATCATATGGAAGATAGAAAAGCCTGGTAATACCATGCAAATGTGACTATAAATACCATGCAAATGAGATTATAAATCTCCACAAAGCTTACTCGTAAACCCAAGCTTTTAGGTGAGACAGGAAAAGTTAGGGAATCAAGGATGGTGTAAGAGCTCATCTTTTTCTTTCTTTCACTTTATGCTGATGAAGATTTTCAGGCTGTCTCTGAGTGCACGATCAAAGAGAAATTTGATAGATAGATTTTCACAAAGGAGTTGTGCTGGTTGATCTTTAGAGATCAGTAACAATTTTCCTGTCACCATAGCATCCTCAAAGGAAAAGTCTCATAGCTAGGTGGTTGACTTTAACAAATCATGGCTGTTTGCTTTCGTGATGTTGAAATAAAATTAAAGCATGCGTAAAGAAGGGCTTTCACAGCATACTGTAGGCTGTGGTTTTTCACCTTATTTTCTAGTAAGCACAAGCACTAAGAGATGTCAGCCGGTTAGGGAAAATCTTTAACATTCCAACATAACCCATTTCAGAATTTCTGGAAATTGCAATGCTTGTCCTCAGTTTCAAAATTCCTTAACTTCCACAAATGTTCTCCTCTGATAAACTGCATTTAAACGGCCTTATCTTGTACCCTAGGGCAACATGAGGTACCTTTAGTCTAGCGTGCATGCATGTTCAGTCATTTAGTCATGTCCGACTCTTTGCAACCCCAGGGACTATAGCCCACCAGCCTCCTCTGTCCAAGAAATTTTCCCAGCAAGAATACTGGAGTGGGTGGCCATTTCCTTCTCCAGGAAATCTTTCCTGATCCAGGGATCGAAACTTCGTCTCCTGTGTCTCCTACATTAGCAGGGAGATTCTTTACCACTGAGCTACCAGGAAAGCCCTATTTACTCTTTACACTTACATTTACTCTTGGAGGTACACAAATACTGTTCAAGGGTTTTATGAGTAAACGGTCAATTACTATTATATGGGCTTCCCTGGTGGCTCAGAGGTTAAAGCATCTGCCTCCGATGCAGGAGACCCAGGTTCGATCCCTGGGTTGGGAAGATCCCCTGGAGAAGGAAATGGTAACCCACTCCAGTATTCTTGCCTAGAGAATCCCATGGACAGAGAAGCCTGGTAGGCTACAGTCCACGGGGTCGCAACGAGTCGGACACGACTGAGCAACTTCACTTTCACTATTATATCACTTCATCTTTCCTTGGTTCTGCTTCAGAAAGTTTATCTGCCTGCAGTCAAGTAGGGATCCCACTATATTCTCCATTTTGTTTCATGCCTCCCCCCTCTTTGCCCACTTACAACAGAAAGACATCCTGTCAGCTTGCATTTAAGATGGTTCATTGCCCTTGGGGCATGAAATCCTCTGGGATACAAAGGTCAGTCCAAAATGTTAGGACCATTGAGCCTTTAATTAAAAGCCTGAATTCTAACAATGCCTTCTTCTAACTTACACATATTTCTGAAAAAAGAAAAGCTTTACTTTAAAAATTAGCTATAGTAATCCTTCCTGGAATGTTCAGATTTCAGATACTGCCCACTAAAGAATGAGGGATGAGAGTGAAGATCCCAGAGGCCACGGAAGTGGATTGCTCATGACTGGTGGCAAGTCCTCCTTGTGTGGGGTGGTTTCCACGTATGTTCTTTCAGTAAATAAAAGAAGAAACTAGCTGAGTAATCAGTTGAGAGGACTTGTGCTAAGCCATTTTGGTTGAATCCAGCTCTTTGCCACCCTATGGACTGTAGCCCGCCAGGTTCCTCTGTCCATGGGATTCTCCAGGCAAGTATACTGGAGTGGGTTCCCATGCCCTCCTCCAGGGGATCTTCCAAACCCAGGGATCGAATCCGTGTCTCCTACATTGGCACGCAGGTTTTTTCACCACTAGTGGGAAGATGTAATTGCCTTGACAAAGGCCTCACTGGTGGCTCACTCAGGAAAGATCTCACCTGCAATGCAGGAGACGTGGGTTTGTTCCCTGGGTTTGGAAGATCCCCCGGAGAAGGAAATGGCAATCCACTCCAGTATTCTTGCCTGGAGAATACCGTGGGCAGAGGAGCCTGGTGGGATACAGTCCATGGGGTTGCAAAGAGTTGGACATGACTTAGCGACCAAACTACCACCAATTGCCTCACCAACTAATAGAATCACTTGAATAGCTGTTGATCACAGTAGGATTTATTTGGCATATAATCCAGAAGGAGTTCAAAAATTCTGTGGCATCCCTATAATAAAAATGTGCTTATGTGAGTTTTTAATGTAAAAGAATGACAGGGTGACCAATAAAAGACTTTCTAGCACAGAAATATATTATATGAGGATATAGTTTCTGTGGGATATATAAAATGCTATCATAGCTTCAAAGAGGAAAAGTAATGTAAATTCTTAAACTGTTGAAGAACTTACAAATGTATGCTTTAAATAGATGGTAGTTGGTATCAAATTATTATGGTAATTAAAACCAATGAATGCATTTAAGCAATACTGGGAAATTTTCATTAAAGTCATCAATATTTATAATACACAAGAAATTGCACTTCCAGAGTTATCTAATTCATGATGAAAAGTTTGAAATGTCAACCTAAAAATAGTGGTATATATATATTTCAAATTTCTTTTAGGTAGCACATGATAAACCATTTCAAAGATCACTTAGAATTTTTTTTAATGTGTTGTTGGATTCTGATTGCTATAATTTTGTTAAGGATTTTTGCATCTATGTTCATCAGTGATATTGGNTTTTTTTTTTTTTAGTTTTCTTTTTTTGTGGCATCTTTGTCAGATTTTGGTATTAGGGTGATGGTGGCCTCATAAAATGAGTTTGGAAGTTTACCTTCCTCTGCAATTTTCTGGAAGAGTTTGTGTAGGATAGCATGAGGTAGGCCCATGATCCCTCTTCTTGGATTTTGTATGAACGTGTACTCAGTCGTTCAGACATGTCCAACTCTTTGCAACGCTATGGACTGTAGCCCACCAGGCTCCTTTGTCCATGGGATTACCCAGGCAAGAATACTGGAGTGGATTGTTATTTCCTCCTCCACGGGATCTTCCCAACCCAGGGATTGTACTTGCCACTCTACATTCCATGCATTGGTAGGTGTATTCTTTACCAGTGTGCCACCTGGGAGGCCCCTCTTTGGGTTCTAAATGCTTCAAAGAATGGGCAGTGGTTGCAAGTATACATTCAACCATTGGAAAGTGAAAGTTTCATGGAGCTGTAAAGGGACACTGGAGTTGGAGCCCTGGGTTCACAGTCCTGCTTGGAATGTCACTTACAAGTGTGATAAGGGTCAAGTTAGCTAACCTCTTGTCTGGTTCCTCATCGATCTGATGGTTCTAGCAGGAACAAAGAGAATTACCAGATTGCATATGTCAAGTGTCTAGGTTAAAGTGTCACTCACATACCGTTGGCATTAAAAAGATCCATTAAATGGGTCTGCCCAGAGTTTCTCTATCAAAAGTTCATTAATTTTGAGCTTTAACAGTGTCAACTGGTGTTAATAGTTTCAATTTTCTTGAAATACAGGATGAAGTTTCTCATTCCAATTTTCATTTTTTGTGCACAGTCATCTGCAAAATAAAAATGCTGGAAAGGGATGATATGTGGAAATTATGCTTGATTTTAGCATAGAGATAGTTGCCAAAAATAACGGAAGGGAATTTGGAAAGGTGTTATAATATGCTCCAATATAGGCTGAAATAGAGATGTTAAAAAAATTGACCTCACTATATCTATGCATCTGTTTCTGTCTTGTAGAAACAGACTCCCAGACAGAGCACAGACGTGTGGTTATCAAAGGAGGGAGGGGGAGGGAAATGGATGGTCTGGGGGTTGGAGGTTGACAGATGCAAGCTATTAAATATAGGACAGATAAAAAACAAAGTTCTAATGTATAGCACAGGGAACTATGGTCAATACCCTGTGATAAATCATAATGGAAGCAAATATAAATTTTTTCTTTTTTTATTTGTATACATATGTATAACTGAGTCACTTTGCTGTGCAGCAGATTGGTACATTGTTCATCAACTATTCTTCAATAAAAAAAATTCTTAAAAGAAAAATTGACCTCACATTGGCATCACCTATAACAAATTGGTAGTTTATTAAAGTGGCTATTCAGTAAGTTAGTAACTTAGACAATGGAAACCCTTAAAGACAAAGGGCAAGCCCTCTGCTTTAGGCAGCAAAGAGCAACCCAGACTCTCAGCAAAGAGTTATATGTCCAGATCCATAAAGTGAAGGTGAGAGATGTTTGCTCAACACAAGAAGGAGACCTTGCTCCATGACCACCTCACCTGGGGGCTGTGAGTCAGACCAACAGCCCATTAGTGGAAGGCCAGGCTATGTAGCCTACGTCTCTCAAATTATAGCAGAAGAAAATGTAAGTAATGGGTCTCTTAACTTCCTTTGGTTGGAGTGGGAAGGACAATAGAAATAGATTAGATTAAACTGTCAGCCTTCAAGGGCTTCTCTAGTGGCTCAGATGGTAAAGAGTCTATCTGCCAAGTGGGAAACCCAGGTTAGATCCCTGGGTCAGGAAGATCCCCTGGAGAAGGGAATGGCAATCCACTCCAGTATTCTTGTCTGGAGAATCCCATGGACAGAGGAGCCTGACTGGCCACAGTCCATGGGGTCACAAAGAGTAAGGCACGACTGAGAGACCAACACTTCAAGGATGGGGAGCAAGCTACACTTGTTTCTGTGTGTCTGGACTAACATACATACAGTTTATTTAGAAGACGCCTGCTCACAAAATATTGAACTCAGCTGATCCTCTAGCTGGTGGAGAAGCTGGGGAAGCCACAACCACACCATGCAACACACACAACAGAGGTTCCCTGGGCATGATGTCAAAAACCAGACTCCTGCCTCTTCCAGTGGCTGCTCTAAGGAAACACTGGATGTTCAACAGGCAGTTCTTATCCTACTAGTTCGGATGCCTTCACAAAGACACAACTGAGATTCAATATTCATAAACCAAAGGTGAGTGTCATTTTGTTATTGCCTTGGTTCATCCTAAGACTAAGTGCAGGCAAGATATCAAAACACAATGGTCCTTAGAGTCAAATAGCTCTGGAAGTAAGTCACAG
Organism: Redunca redunca; assembly: GCA_006410935.1. NCBI lineage: Eukaryota > Metazoa > Chordata > Mammalia > Artiodactyla > Bovidae > Redunca > Redunca redunca. The sequence goes on from SJYQ01001672.1 coordinate 148,501, forward strand.
CTCTGACATTTAATCATTGTGTGGTCGTTAACCTCTTACTTCAGTTTGCTCACCTGTAAATTGAATAACAACTCTCTTGAAGGGTCCTTATAGGGATTTAAGATACACCCTAGTGCATGGTAGGCAAGGATTAATAGTAGTTCAGCATTAAATGGCTTAATTGTTTGGGAGGCTGTTCTAAGTTGTGCAGGCCACCTTAAAAAAAAAATGATTGGCCAAAGAAGTCTAGTCACAGGTGCTCTGAGCAAATATGAATTGTATTGATTTCCATACATTGAGTGGGTCTGTGAGATTATCAGAAAGTTTAATCTATGTGCTCACTTCATTAAAAACAATTCAGAAGATTGGTTCATTCAAGTACAATCTGATAGAACTTGCTGACAAAAAAATCAATATGAAACAATTAAATGACATTATTTGATGATCTATTATGACATGTTCATTTATGCAAGAATACAACTGCTAAGGCTAGGTTGGAGAAAGAGTATTACTTTCTGGTTTAAAGCAATCAGAAAATAAAGATATATGTGAAGAATCTCATAACTACTGAGCCTGGTCCAGGCTCCATGTGAGAATATTGAGAAGAATTACTATTTTTTAAGCCAAGACATGGGTAGACAACTATTTCAACCATCTGGAGATTCAGCCTTTAAAATGTTCTAGAATTGCTCCTCATGGTATTTTATCTTAGGTGATAAATTTCAAGTATTTGAATTTTAAAATGAAAGGGGATGGCTTTTTCATTCAGTCTGACTTCAACAAAAGTGAGTAGAAAAGGCTAACAGAAATTCACTTAATATGCCACTTTACCTGTACAATTCCAAGCTTTTTTTCCCCCCTTTGTAAATAAAGCAATGAATTCTAAGGCTGTTGCAACTGATTATTGACCTGGCCAAGTCCTTCCCATGATGCTTTTCTGAATTTGAACCACACCATTGTGTCATCAATAAGGAAACAAAAGAACAACACATAAACAAAGCCATTGCTTGACTTACAGTTGTCACAAACAGAAACAGTTAACTGTTTTTTTTGCCACAGACCAAGGCTAAAATCTGAAGTCAAAATAATATATTTTGGAAGCACAGAGTGAAGTAGGCTGCTAACCCATCCACATAGTTTAATGATTTAGCTCTTTCATCAGCTGTCATATACTTAGAATCCTGGGAACATCTCAGAGCCTCATTCTACCTGTCACCAAATGGAGGCAACTTTCTCTCATATTTTATCACATAATCCACACATTTTTTTTTAGCACTATACATTTTGGTTATATTTGAAGTGAATTTAGTTAAGTAATAAATGATTGGCTAAAAATCAAGCACATTTTCTTATTTGTTAAAGCATTTGAATAATATATGCAAAAGGTAGAGTAGGTCTGGGGCTTCCCAGGTGGCAGTAGTGGCAAATAACCCATCTGCAAATATGAGATGTAAGAGACTCGGGTTCAATCACTGTTAGAGAAGATGCCCTGGAGTAGAAAATGGTAACTCACTCCAGTATTCTTGCCTGGGAAATCCCATGGACAGAGGAGCCTGGCGGGCTACAGTCCATGGGGTTGCAAAGAGTCGGACAGGACTGAGTGAGCAGAGTGTAAGTCTGACTCATGGTGGCTTGGTAAGATGATCTCTAAAGTTTATATGATGGCACTATCTAGAAATACTGAAAAGAAGCCAGCATACTTTCCAGGAATGTCAGGAACTCAATTTATAAACATGGTCTTTCTAGAGGTAAGAAAGTCATAGCCTCTAGAATGCTTCATTCCTGATTCAGAAGCAAAATTTCCACCAAAATGATCATCCAAGTGGAGGCAGTCTCAACTCTAGTCACATCTTACTGACCCATTGATATAAAAAAAAATTTGTAACAGTACCATTGGAAGATTTCAAAAAATATGATGGACTTGATTATTTTAAAATCCTTTGGTCCTTTGGCGCTTAGAAATGCAAGTGAATAAAAAAATCTTTAAATCCTATCTCATCTCTAGGAAAAGTAAGGGGAATCCTCATAAGCCAGAGGAAAAGGAAAATAAAAATCAGAACAGATGGGCAGTGACTCCTTGAGTTTTTGCAGTCCTTGTGATCCAAGGGGTTTATGTACTGGTCACACAAGGGCTAGCTGCAAGGACTTGGTCTCAAAGAAGTGGGAGTCGACACTTCGCTGACTCCTGTGAAGGCTACATACACTGAGAATGAATAAAATAGAAAACAAAACAAAACTCAGCCTACAGGCAAAAGGTGAAGAAAAGAATTATTCACAGTCTTGCTCAGGGTTAAGGTGGAGATAGAGAAACCTGGGAAGAGAATTTATATCTACAGGCTTGTCTTCACTGTGATTGAAGTTTCCGCTTAATCTTTATAGCCCAGGAAGACCAGACTAAGGACAGACTCTCCCAGGTGGGTAATGTTCCAGAGATAGATGTCAGATAAAAGACAAAGCAGTTTTAGAGGAATACAGTTTCACCTAGGGGCTTCCCAGGTGGCGCTAGTGGTAAAGAATTCCTGCCAACACAGGAGACATAAGAGATTCGAGTTTGATCCCTGGGTCAGGAAGATTCCCCTGGAGGAGGAAATGGCAACCCACTCCAGTATCTGCCTGAAAAATTCCATGGACAGAGGAGCCTGGCAGGCTACAGCGATGGGGTCACAAAGAGTCGGACATGACTGAAATGACTTAGCACACACAATTTCAAATGCTCCTGTATTGGTCTCCACACAGAAAAAATAATTAAATCTACTTTAAGTTATGAATGAATGCTTTGACTTCATGGATACCTATGGTTCTCAGTGCTTATTAAGTCCCAATAGTCCTGTGGGAAGCAACAGGCTTCTTTTAGCAAATTCAACTCAGGCAGTAAAGTGTGATAGCGGTAAAGTGGCTCCATCCACTTTCTTGGATGAATGCTGGAATGAAGAGGGTCTTAGGGTTTGAAACATACACAGTCTCTCAATCTCTCTCTCTCTTTCTCTCTCTCACACACACACAGACACACACACACACACACACACACCCCTAATTCCAACACCCTCCTCTAAACCTTAAATATGCACAGAGAGTTCCTGGCAACTTGAGAAAAACCCACTGGGCTCACAGAGGCCATCTTTCTATTTTCTGTTTTTTTGACTTTTCTCTTTTCTTATCTCATGTCTTTCCTCCCTTCTTTCTTAAACTGTACACAAGCAGCTATGAAACAGGTACTTAGCGGATTTGTTTCTGTTTTCTTATCAGATATGACAAAAATGAGGGCTTCCCAGGTGGCGTTAATGGTAAAAAGCCTGCCTGCTGATACAGGAGACATAAGAGACACCAGTTTGATTCCTGGGTGGGGAAGACCCCTTGGAGGAGGACATGTCAAGCTCCTCCAGTATTCCTGCCTGGAGAATCCTATGGGCAGAGGAGGAGTCTGGTGGGGTACAGTCCATGGGGTCACAAAGAGTAATACACAACCGAAGTGACTTAGTGTGCGTGACAAAAATGATCCCAATGGCTACAGTGGTGGCAAAGGTCTGCTCTTTCTCCACAGTTTAAACCCTTAATTCTTTTGGAAGTTGTGTTTATCTGGAAAGAAGATGATGTAAAAATCTAAGGTCATTGGTCTGATTGTGGGAAAGCTAGTTAGCCATAACCTGGCTCAACCTGGATCGCCTTTTATTCCTCCTCTCCTTCTAATTTTTTCTTCTTTCTCTAACTTCATCAGAAATAATTCCAAGGTAGCTGATAAATAAGTTGATGAGTAAATTGGAAATATAAAAGAGATGGAGAAGCCAAATATGAGGCTGGCACACAGTATGTACATTGAAGTCTAGTTCTCTTCCTGCAGGCAGGCCACCAGAATGCACCGGATGCAACCTCAATGTACATTCTCAGGTGTAGGTCTAAAGCAACTTTTCTGAAAAGCATGTCAAATGTGCCCTAAGGATGTTCTCTCCTATGCCTGCATTAAAGAACTTAGCTCTTCCTCACTCGTGTGTGTTAGTCACTCATCGTGTTTGACTCTTTTCGACCCCACAAACTGTCTATGGGATTCCCTGTCTATGGAATTCTCCAGGCAAGAATACTGGAGTGGATTGCCATTCCCTTCTCCAAAGGAACTTCCCAACCCAGGGATAGAACGCTGGTCTGCATCACAGGCAGTTTCTTTACCATTTGAGTTACAGGGAAGCTCACTTTCCCAAGAGTAAATCAAATCCACAGTCAACTGGTAAGTACTTTGTTGTTGTTCAGTGGCTAAATTGTGACTCTTTGCGACCCCACGGACTATAGAATGCCAGGCTCCCTTATCCTTCACTGTCTCCTGGAGTTTGCTCAAATTCATATCCGTTGACTCAGTGAACACTTTAGATTTTCCTAAAAATTTTCAGAGACACTGAGAAAAGTTGTTATAACCAGAAGCACAACTTGAAAAAGTCCTCTTTAGAACATACATTTGCCCCTACAAAAACCCTCTTACTTTCCTAAGGGCAGGGTCACAGTTGAAGCATCTTTCCCAATCATTTCCAGGGTGGTTTTAAACTCTGAGAAGAGTGTGGTCTATGAAAAGTGGCAGTGACCACCAAGTGTGTAGGGTATAGTGACACGAGTCTTCATCTTAATTGCACCCTGGCATCTTAAAGGTGCCAGTGTCTTGTGCTTATTGATGGGAATGCCTGATGTGCTTACTGATGGGTGACGCTATTTGCAAGAGGTGCCCAGTCAATCAAAATCAGCAGATATTTCTTCCAGACCTCGTAAGGCATGCATGGCTCTGCCTGTGCCAGGGGAGATTCAAAGAGGCATTTGGGCCATGAAGGAACTTAGAATTGGAAAAGACAATCATGCACAAAAGAAATAATTGCAGAACAGCACAGTAATCATCACAACAGGAGGCCAGGGAGTATAAGTGCCTGAGTGGAGAGCTTCAGCCTGAGAACAATTGTCCTGTAGACCTGAGATCAAAAGGTGTGATTTGCTTGCACAATAGAGGCTGGAGTGGGCAGATGGGAGGAAAGCTGGAGGCAACTATGAGTTTTCTTTTCTGAGCATTGAAGTATCAGGGGAAGTATCTGCCTTCTGGCTATTGCCTGAGGCTCAGCTCAGAAGGGGGTTAGAGAGATCTTTTCTTACTGTGATTCTAATGCAGATACAGCCACCTGCCACATGGGGATAGATCTCTGTGCACATTATATTTTTATTTACTCATATTTTAGTAAATCTAAACTCTTCAGAAGCTTGTGCTATATTGAACACTTCAGACAATGTTTTTTCCTTAATGAAAAATGAAGAAGAGATGGACTCAGACATATAATATTTGGTATGGAGGCAGATTTTTTTTTTTCCAAAATTCTACTAGTGATAGACTTCTAAGAACAGAGAACTTCCTCTTCACCTCAGAGATATGGCATTAATTCTACACTAAGAGCATGTAGTGTTCATCTTGTCAGGGTTTCGTAGGTCGTCATCAATGATCAATTACCAAGAGCTTACTGGTAATACAGCCTTAACCCTCTGCCGGAAAGGCTTTCATCCTTTGTTCCAATGCATTTCACTTGTTGACCTAAAAAAACAAAATTCACAACCTAAAAGTTGAGAGTTGTGTTTTATTCTGTGGGAATTTTTAGCACTTAAGCCTGGGGGCAACATCTCAAGAAACCCTGAAAGAACTGCTCTGAGATGATGGTGGGAGAAGCCAGGTTATATAGAATTTTGTAACAAAGGGCAGGTAGTCCTAACATCAAAAGATGATTGTTGAATAAACAAAATGATATCCCAAGTTAAGGAATTTAAAGCATTTCTTTGTCTGGGAAGATTCAAGGGTCTGGGCTCCCTGAAATCACTCCTTTGATATCCCAGCTGTCTGGGATCATATCCTGTGTTTTCACATCTTTTTTTTTTTGTTTGCTACTTTAATATCACTAATGGAGGAACCACACATAGCCCTTTCTTCTTTGTATTTCTAATACCTAGTACAGTGTCTAACATCTAGAAGGTACTTAGTAAATTCTTAAATTAAATTGAATTACAGCTCTATTCCTGGCTTGTCACAAACCTGAGCTTACGTTTCTCAGGGCTCACTGTGGGGAGTGGCCCAGCCTGATGACTGCTAGATCACAGGTATTCTTCTCCTTCCTGAGTTCCCTCAGGGCTCACCGGCTTACTTAGGAGGGCTGCAGTTGCTGATGACTGTGGCAGCCTTGTTTACTGAGATGGAAGGACATGTTCCACATCTCCCTCTCTCTGAGGTCCATCTCCAATGGCTCCCACATCCCAAAGCCAACTGTGCCTACACTACTTATCCACTTCCTCTCTGGAACTTTCTGGTATCACCTTACCTTTTGAGTGCCACTTAGCCTGATCCACTTTGCAGGGTAGTGACTGACTCCACTCTCAACCTTCCAGAAGTCATTGGTTACCTAAGGACAGGAACAAGGCTGAGTTATTTTGATGTAACCCAAACCCCTAACACAATGCAGAGAACAGCAGTTAAAATTGTGCTGAATTAGGTTGAAAGCCTTTTTGATGATCTCGCATGACTCTGCCTTCCCTGGTGGCTCAGTCAGGAAAGAATCTGCCTGCAGTGCAAGATACTGCCTGCAATGTAGGTTCGATCCCCGAGTCAGGGAAATGCCCTGGAGAAAGGAATAGCAACCCACTCCAGTATTCATGCCTGGGAAATCCCACAGACAGAGAAGCCTGGCAGGCTACAGTCCATGGGGTCACAAGAGTTAGACACAACTTAGCAAATAAACCATCATGACTCTATATTTCTCAACATTAATTTCCCTTCTTTCTAGCATTTTGGTGGGCTTTTCAATGCATTACCCAGATTCCCCCTTAAGAACTGGGGACCTCCTACCCAGGTGCTGGGAGCCCATCCTCAGATATCAGCACCTTTAGGGATTAGCACAACTGCTGGGCGCTTCCTCACCTCAGGTCACTCTGTTCCAAGACAGCTGGCCCCAGTGATGGAGAGTTGAAGACCGGGCACTCTCACCGACCTTAGGACAGTTTGGTTGGGTCATCCATCTTCAGGTCTGCAGAAGTGACTGTATCACAGCTGGACTCTTCCCTATGCTTGATCCTGCTATTTCTTTCCACACGTGTTTATCCCAAGAACAGCCCCTAAAACCTCTTACACACCAATCTCCTTTCAGCCTTCCTTCTAAGGAACACAATCATAAAAAATCCAAACAAACATGAATGTGCTGAGTGGCTTTTATTTTGACACCGACTTCTCACCATACCCATGACTACCATGGCTACAGAGGAGAGGTCTGAGATTTTTATAGTGATGTTCTACTTGGTGGCCCATGATATCCTTTTATGTGTGTGTGAACCATTTTTAAAGTATTTATTGAATTTGTTATAATATTGCTTCTGTTTCACATTTTGGTTTTTTGGCTGTGAAGCACATTGGATCTTAGTTCCCCAACCAGGAATTGAACCCTAATCTGCTGCAGTGGAAGGTGAAGTCTTAGCCACTGGGCTGCCAGGGAAGTCCTAGAATTCTATTTAACAAGTCCAATTCACTGCCTCGCCTCTTTTTTTTTTTTTTCCTGGAAATAAATACAACAGATGGTTGGTAGAAGAAACTAAACTATACTTTGAGTTCTCCTGGGGCTTGTTTAATTTATCCTTTCAAAACAAATAGTTGTACTATGTTTACCTGCCAACAGAGAAATGCCTGAATTCATATTCCTTCTCCTATTTGCTGAAGACATACATGTCAAAAAGGTTGGAATAATTTTCTAGGTGCTTCCAAAGCCTGTTAGAAAGAAATTCCCCATGCTATAAATTATGTATGAAAAAAATACAGATAGAAAATGCTCCTGAGGAAACAAATGAAGTTCATGAAAAAAAACTCATTTTATATCTTTTTTTAGATAAAAAGCATGACCCCATTTTGAGAGAAAGCAGTTGAAAATCTATATGTGAAGCCATTGCATCAATAAGTAACATTCTTGACAAATATAAACTTCAAATGGTATCATAAAGCTAGTCTAGAAAATTCTATCTTTCTGAGCATTTGATTGGTAAGATGTCAAACTCATGTCAGGTATTGTGATATTTTGGGAATCCATTAAAGTTCTTTAGGGAAAAATGTGGTCCACAGAAATTACATTTTAAATTTGCAACAAGTCTACAGTAGAGATTAATAAGAGCAGGAAAATGGTTTATTGATAAAAGCATTATAAATGGGAAATAAAATATTTTCATGGTATGGTTTCTTACTGTAGGAATCTTTATGATCATCAACAAAATAACTCTGAAAGTCATTCACTATACGAGACTCAATGTTGTTGTTGTTTTTAATGTTAAGAGCTGTGACCAAAAATTATTACAGAAATGCTGATGACTGCATTTTAAAATGGCTTGTTGTTTAGTCACCAAGTCATGTCTGACTTTTAGCCTGCCAGGCTCCTCTATCTATTGGATTTCCCAGGCAAGAATACTGCAGTGGGTTGCCATTTCCTTCACTATGGGATCTTCCCAACCCAGGATCAAACCGGGTCTCCTGCTTTGGCAGGCAGATTCTTAAACAATGAGCCACCTGGGAACTGTTAAAATGGGCTGTACTGTGTGCTAAGTCACTTCAGTCTTGTCCGACTCTTCATGACCCTATGGACTATAGCCCTCCAGGATCCTCTGTCCATGGGATTCTCCAGGCAAGAGTACTGGAGTGGGTTGCCGTGCCCTCATCCAGGGGATCTTCCCAACCCAAGGATCAAACTTGCATCTCTCATGTCTCCTGCATTGGCAGGGAGGTTCTTTACCACTAGCACCATCTGGGAAGCCCTTTAAAATGGGCTGCTGCTGCTAAGTCGCTTCAGTCGTGTCCGACTCTGCCCCAGAGACAGCAGCCCACCAGGCTTCCCCATCCCTGNNNNGTTTAGTTCATTGGGTTTTTTCCTTTTTCAAGGACTCTGGTATATTTTTTTCATATCTACAACTATTACTTCATCTTTAATATTGTTTTCCTGTTTATTTCTTTTTTGTGTGTTTCTATTTCCATACCTCTTCTCAATGCCCCTTGTGTAATATTTTTAGGTGATTCTCATCTCCTTTAGATATTTGTAATTAGTGTTCATTTCTGATGTGACATCATGCTGTTCCTCCATTTTTTCTTGAAATCAGTCAAACCTTCCTGCCCATCTTTCTGATTTTGTTGTTCACTTTCGTGCTGAGTCTTTGAGCTTTGATTTGGGTGTTCTTTCATACCTGGCATTGCTTTTGATGATGTTTTACTCTTTCTGGGGGGCCGTGTCACAGCTTTCCTCTGCTTCACATCAGATTCTGGGTCCTTTGTGAGAATTTTAGATTTTTACCAAACTATTAGTAAGTTGTTTCCCTTTGGGAGGAGGAAATTTAAGTGGCCTATGAGTGTTCTTAGTTAAGAAGTGCTCTCTTCTGTTGGTCCATAGAGGTTTCGTTTCTTTAATACCTGGTCTTTGGGGACAAATGAGTTTCCCAGGTAAAGAACCCACCTGCCAATGCAAGAGACCCGGGTTCAATCCCTGGAGGAGGGCATGGCAACCCACTCTAGTATTCCTGCCTGGAGAATCCCATGTACTGAGGAGCCTGGTGGGCTATAGTCCATTCAGTTGCAAAGAGTTGGACACGACTTAGTGATGGGGCCCAGAGGCAAACAGCTTCCATTATTATTGTCCTTGTTTCTGTGCTGGGCTTGAGCTTTCAGAGAACTCTTCCTGGATAGGTCAGGAATCAGCTCACTCTTCTGAGAGTTCTTCTATCACTGCCCGCTTGATCCACACACTTTAAGCCCCCACAGCCTGCTCCCCTCTCATCTCACCCTGTTGGTGTGGCCCTTATGGGGGGAGAGGACCCACATCTCCATGTTTTTCTAGAACTGTGGGGAGAGTTTAAAGTTACAAGAGAGAACAGTCTATTCTAAACTTTATATGTCCTTACATATTTTTACCTATAAAGCCTGTCAAATTCTGAAAACACATTCTAAAATCATCTCATTACCATGGTGCTTTTTCCTGGGCTGCTTGTTTCCAGACATTTTTCCTCAGTGAATATTGTTTGGAAGTGCCGGGAAAGAAAAAGATTTCTTCCATTCTCTTTGGGTCTTAGGCTGGGCCTGAAAATTAAACTGACAAAGACAGATTAGCAGGAGAAAAGTGTACACATTTTATTAAGTGTGTTCTCTGTGAACAACTCTGTAACATAAATACTGAGACCTCTGCCTCGCTTTGGTTTGTATTTTACTGTGTCCTCCTCCTCCTCTCTCCCCTCTGATCCTCTGGTTCTGAAACTACTCTGGTGATTTACGGCTAGTTGCAAATCCAGCAGCCTTGTTTTATCACCTCCCTTCCTGTTTCTCTGCTTTTTAACCTTGACCACTCCTCTCTCCTCAGAGCACAGACTCCAGTGCCAGATGGCCTCAAATCAAACCTAGCTCCTGACTTAGTAACTGTGTGAGTTTGGGAAATTTACCGCTAAAGAATCTGCCTGCCAATGCAGATGTGGGTTCGATCCTGAGTTGGGAAGATCCCCTGGAGAATGAAATGACACCCCATTCCAATATTCTTACCTGGGAAATTCCATGGAGGGAGAAGCCTGCCAGGGTACAGTCTATAGGGTCACAAAGAGTTGGACATGACTAAGTGACTAAACAACAACAACAAAAAGTATATTAGGTTTGTTATGAAAATTAAGTGAGTTGATGTGTGGGAAGCAATCGGAGAAGTGCCATCTGTATTAGCACCCGTGGCAGTCGTTCTCCTTCCCATCTGTCACAACCTCACCTGCTCCTCCTCCCACCAGTGACCCATCTCCCCATCTCCTTCCTGTGCTCTGCACGTAACAGCTGGCCTTGCCTCTTCCCTCATGCATGCTCTCTCTGGGTGCTCTCCTCTACTTTGGGATGTTAGCCGGCCCTTCTCGGCAAGTGGACATCCCGTGGTACACGCATCTAAAGTGAACCTAAGTCTTCTTCATCGTGACTTTGCTCTGCAGTTACTAGAAGCCACCAGGAAGCCTGAGAACCTCCACCTGACTAGGCTCCCGCAGCCTCCACATCTGGCCCACCCTCAACTCCTGCTGAGGGTCTCACGAGTTCTGCGTCTATCAGCTCACAGCTTCCAACTCCAGGATCCAAGTCCTCAGCTGCTTTCTTCACAGTCCATCTTTCTCAAAGTTTCTGGACCAGAAGCACAGAACTCACTTATCTTTCTCCTACCCGCCCTCTTCAGCCTCAGTATCAAGTCAAGCTCCTCATGTAGTACTGAAAGCCCTCCATGGTCTTTCCCTACTGACCGCTGCAGTCTTACCTTCTAAACTCTCTCCAGCAGGTTTCTTCATGCTCTTTTATGCTGTTTATGTCAATGTCTCCCCCGGAGTCCTCTCTGCTTGAAATGTCATCCTTCTCTTTTCCCTTCTGCGTATCCTGTGCTGGCTGCCTCCCTTTTATCTTCCCAGAGTAAGCTCAGAGCTTATCTCATCCAGAGAGCTTTCCAAACCCCACTTCTCCCTGGCTGAACAAAGGCTCACTTCTGAATCCCCTTAATTCCATATGTAGCCTTCCCAATAGTGCTCAAATCATGAGCTCTCTCATATTAATATAATCCTATGTTCCCTCTTAGAAAATACCTGATGTGTGATAGAGAAGGAGGTTTCAATTAAAATTTTTATTTTAGGTAAGTATGATATTAAAGATTGTATTACAAAGTTCATTTAATATCATTTAATGAAATCTTTAACATTTATGCTATATGGAGGTAAAGGTTAAATTTCATCTCTTAATGTATTATCAGTAGTATTTAAAAATTGATGAGTAAAAAGCATGGTTAGCCATTAACTAATCTAAAAATTTAACACTGGACTTCCCTGGTAGCATAGTGGATAAGAAACTACCTACCAAGGCAGGGCTCACAGGTTTGATCCCTGATCAGGGAAGATCCCACATGCCACAGAGCAGCTAAACCTGCGTGCCGCAACTACGGAGCCTGTGCTCTAGAGACCATGCCACTCCAGTGAGAAGCCTTCACACCACAATGAAGAGGAGCCCCCACCTGCTGCAACCAGAGAAAGTCATTGCAAAGCAGCAAAGACCCAACATAGCCAAAAATTTAAAAAAGTAAAATAAAACTATGACATTGTATTTGTTCTTGGGAGCAAGATATACATTGCAATGTGGACTTAAATTTTAGTACTGCACTGAAACCCTCATACTTGGAAATTTTATTTTGTTCTAAAAATAACCTTTATGATTTGTTACTAAATGACAAGATGAAAGAGATTTTCACAGGATCCTCTCTGCAAGCCGTTCTCTTCTAATATGACATGGAAGGTGTGAATAATCCTTAGTAAATAAATGAAAAATCTAGTATGTATACGTTTATATTTTCAAGTTTCTTAAAAATTATTAAACATCTTGATATACTATAGAAAAAAGTTTCAGAAGATGTAGACTTAAAAAATGTAAATGATGATAATCTTGAATTAGATTTGTAAACCTCCTTTCATCTTTTACTGCTTCACTAACATATAGTAAATTATTTGGAAGAAAAATCCTCAGATTTTTGGAGGTCTCTGATTTCCTAAATTCAACAATTTCTAATTATTTCAACTTTAGATAAAAAAATAATGGAAACTTTTGTTAATAGGTATTGAGGATTGTGTATAAAAACTATCAGGTAGAAACTGATTTGTAATTTGTCCAAAGATAGAATAATGGTTCCCAAAAATGGCTGTGTTGTAATCCTTGGAATCTTTAATATGATAAAAGGGACTTTGCAGATATGATGAGGTTAAAAATTTTGGTGTGGGAAGATGAGTTTGGATTATTTGAACCCAAATAAGGGGTCAAGGCTATGGTTTTTCCTGTGGTCATGTATGGATGTGAGAGTTGGACTGTGAAGAAGGCTGAGCGCTGAAGAATTGATGCTTTTGAACTGTGGTGTTGGAGAAGACTCTTGAGAGTCCCTTGGACTGCAAGGAGATCCAACTAGTCCATTCTGAAGGAGATCAGCCCTGGGATTTCTTTGGAAGGAACGATGCTAAAGCTGAAACTCCAGTACTTTGGCCACCTCATGTGAAGAGTTGACTCATTGGAAAAGACTGTGATGCTGGGAGGGATTGGGGGCAGGAGGAGAAGGGGATGACAGAGGATGAGATGGCTGGATGGCATCACGGACTCGATGGACGTGAGTCTGAGTGAACTCTGGGAGTTGGTGTTGGACAGGGAGGCCTGGTGAGCTGCGATTCATGGGGTCGCAAAGAGTCGGACACAACTGAGTGACTGAACTGAACTGAACAGAAAGGAAAAATATTTAGTTTATGTATTAATTGTTTTGTAAAAAACAGAAATGTCATGATAGCCCAATACTTTGCAAACCTCTCAGAAGTTTTGAACTACCGTAGGGAATCCTGTTTTGTGCATATTCCTCTTATTATATAGATCATGTTGTATCATGAAGTGTGAAAGTGTTAGTCTCTCAGGCATGCCCAACTCTGAGACACCATGGACTGCAGCCCACCAGTCTCCTCTGTCCATGGGATTTTCCAGGCAAGAATACTGGAATGGGTTGCCATTTCCTTCTCCAGGGGATCTTCCCAACTGAAACCTGGTCTCCTGCAGATTCTTTACCTACTGAGCTATGAAGGAAGCCCTATGTTGTATCACAATAATCTTAAAATGTTCTGCTTCTCCCTAGTAGACTATGAACATAGTGATATGAGCTCCTGTATCTCATTATTCTCGTGATTTTTAGGACCTAGCAGAGTATGTGACACAAAAATAAGTGCTTAAACTTACATTTCTTGAATAAATTCATCAATGAGTGAATAAACAAAATCTGTAGACTATTATGATCAAATTCATATCTTGGGATGTGAAGAGCTTTATTCATTTCTTTTAATGTTTTTAGACATTGCAATTTTTACTCTTAAACAGTGCACTAATTTTTAAAATAAAGACATAGAAAACTACAAAGTTGCTTTCTAAAGTTCTAAGAAAGAACAATACAATAGAGTAGTTTGAAAACAAAGTCCCATTTGTGAGAAAAGTCTGGTGATTTTTAAGCATCAACCATCAACATGTTGGTTAGTGGCTAGGGATGAAGAGAGCGATTAAAAAGGACATTGCTCTTATCATTTTATGTCATTAAAAATTTTTTCCTATTGTTTTCCTTTACAAGCAAAAGTTTGCAAAGCTTGAGATAGGAAAAAATAAGAGGTCATGTGAGAAGCTAAGAAAAAGTCTTTAGACATTTTCAATAATTATTATCTTTTATTAATGTAAATTTTATTAATATAATATAAATTTTATAATGTAAATTTTATTAATATAAATTCTCTCCTTGGCCAAGCTCTGGTCAGTCTCTTGGATCTTTCTTCTCAAGGATACCCTGACTTTGAGTTTCCATGTTCATTTCTGCGTCTTCCAATTTTAGCAAGAATTCTGCTAAGGCAGTTTTTAGCTAGAATCCCACATCCTCCATATCTAATCACCCTTGAAATCTACTAGGGTCCCCCATCATCTATTACCCCTAGTCCCTCACCCCCATTTGTTCCTATCTGCCTGCTTTTAACAAGAACACTGTCAGGTTAATTGGCCAGAATCTTTCATGGCTCTTAATGTTTCCTTTTAGTAATTTACTTATCCCCTCCCTGGTCCTTGGCTATACATTCCCATTTTCCCTTGCTGCATCTTGAGTTGAATCCAACTTCTCTCTCCTACTGTAAGAACCCAGGGCAGTGGTCCCTCCACCTAACCAATGGTCCATCTTAAATGAAGTTTGCCTTACCATTTTTTAACAAATATCATGAATACTTTTTCTTTAACATGATAGAATTCTTTGTATCTCTATGGCATATGTTGATTTCAAATATAATGATATTAATTAGAATCAGCCTCCTTTTCATATTTCCTATATTTTATTGTAAAAATGTTATCTTGACTCCCTCCCACATTGAGAAACATGATATATATTAAATGAAATTATTTTGTCATATATGTATAGATATCATGGTCACAGAAACCATGGCAATTTGGCTTTAAGAAAGGAGATTAAAAGTATATGCCCCCCACAAAGTTTACATAGAATGAATTATAAGATTAATCTGGCTTGAGAAATAAAGTGAAATATTTGGGAATAACTATTTTCATTCCATCTGTATTTTACAGCTTAAAATAAGCGCATAGATCTCACATGGCATTTTCAGAGATACTTTCAAAGAGATTGTGAAAACCTCTCTTCCATTTGCTTTTTGAATACCAGAAAGAGCAGCTTAGCCTCCATGAACCAGCAGAAAGGAAGCATTCTTGCTTTTCTTCCCTTCTTCCAATTCTACTCTAACTCCATTCCCCAAAACCTAACCCAGAGACATAAACACCATTTGGCCAGCTATGGCACTGGGCCATTTTGATTCCCAAAGAGGTAGTAGATACATCTTACCTTGAAAGTAGCACAGATTTACCCCACTGGAAAGCATACAGAAGCCGGACAGTCCCTTGGAAGAACAACCATAGTTATTTATCAGCCACCTCTTATCTAATTTATTTCTTTAAGTATGGCATTAAATCAGTCATTGTTTTCTTGAGCTTATTTTTTTCTCTATCTAGGCTGTATAATCATGATTTCTGTTTATTGAAGTCTTTCTCATTCTTCAATGCCCCCCTCCATGAAAATTTATTGAAAATAATCTTTAAAAATCCATATAGTTGTGATCAGAGAAATGTTTACATTGCACATTGGGATATGAAATTTTTAAAAGGGAAAATACAGAGACCATTATGTCGAAGTTGGCTTCTGTTTTCTGAAATCTGCAGGCTCCCCACATCCATGCTCATTACTTTAAAAAGAGAGCTTGCTATTAACAGCTGGATAACTTTCTATTATGAAGCAACACAAGATGCTAAAAGCAAGCCAGTGAAATCCTTGCCAGACACCCTCAGTGTGAATTAATCTCCTGCTCTCCTGTGACTTGAGAGTGTCTTAGCTTAATCCTTGGTTCATGAAGATCCCACATGCCAAGGGGTAACTAAGCCCATGCACTGCAACTACTGAGCCCGTGCTCTAGAGCCCATGAGCCACAACTCCCAAAGCCCACGTGCCCTAGAGCTCATTCATAGGGACAACAGCAGCCACCGCAATGAGAAGCCCGTGTACCACAATGAAGAGTAGCCCCTACTCACAACTAGAGAATGCCCGCATGCAGCAACAAAGACCGAGCACAGTCAAAAATAAAATTAAAAAATAAATAGAAACAAACAAAAAAAGAAAGTAACATGCTAGGGATTAAGGCTATACACAAGAAGTTATTAGTTGAAAGAAACACAGAAAAAGAAATAATAAAGTGGTAATGCAAGTGAAAGTCAAGGCCCTGGTTAATATTTATTAAATAAAGGACTGAATGAATGGATGAGTGCAACCATGACCTCTTTTTTGCAATCTGGACTTGTCTCTAAGAATTTAGCAGGCACCACTGTAGAAATGTCTTACTTCAAAGGCAGCAGGTCTTAAACTGATCTCATTGATTTTTTTTCCTTTTCTGTTCCTTGATTTGGTTGTAAGTATCTCTTAGACTGAGCTTCCCTGATGGTTTGACACTTAGAAAAATGCATCTGTAATGCAGGAGACACAGGTTGGATCCCTAGAGATCCAACAGTATCCCACAAGGAGATCTCCTGGAGAAGGGAGGTGGCAACCCACTCCAGTATTCTTGCCTGGGAAATCCCATGAACAGAGGGCCCTGTGGGCTAAAATCCATGGGGCTGCAAGGAGTCAGACATGACTGAGCACAAAATACACATCTCTTAGACTAGAGATCACACACCATTTTGGCTTCTGCTCAACCTAACTTTGAGTCTGTATTTGCCAAAATCCTGCGGGCACCACCTGTCCCATTCTGCTCCATCCAACAGACAGCAGCTGTTTCAAAGCTTGGTCACATTGCAGGAGGATCTTCATTGCTTCTTCTAAGTTTCTGGGCTCTTTGTAATTCATCGTCACCACTGTAACCAAAGTTTGATTTCTACCTCATCAATCGTCCTCATCTTCAGTAGCTGAGTCTTCGTTCATGCTGCTGCTGCTGGTGCTGCTGTGCTGTGCCCAACCATGTCTGACCTTTGGCAATCCTGTGGACTGTAGCCTGCTAGGCTCCTCTGTCCATGGGATTTCCTAGGCAAGAATATTGGAGTGGGTTGCCATTTCCTCCTCCAGGGTATCTTCCCAACCTAGGGACTGAACCCATGTCTCCTGCATCTCTTGCTGGGCAAGCGGATTCTTTACCACTGAGTCACCTGGGAAGCCCTTTCCTTCATAATTCCAAACAGGTTGTCAGTCTCAATTCATCTCCTGCCTTCTATCGTCTGCATTCAGGCCAGGACTTTACACAGAGTCAGAACAATCTGACGCACTAGTTCTTGGGCCCCGTTCCCACTCCCCTGGTCAAACTCCCTAGAGAAAATCTGGAAACTGATTTGTGATAAGCTCTCAGGCACACAGAGGTTAGACTAGATTAGGTAAGAGTAGATTCTTTTAAATTAGAGTATAGTTGCTTTACAATGCTGTTAGTTTCTGCTGTACATCAGTGTGAATCAGCTATATGTATACATATATGCCTTCCATTTTGAGCCTCCCTCCCATCCCCACCCCCAACTCAATCCCACCCCTCTAGGTCACCGCAGGGCACCAAGTTGAGCTCCCTGTTGCACTAGATATTAAACTGCTCAAAGGAGCTCTCTGCTATTTCACTCTTCTTGACCACACTTTCTTTCAGCCTAGAATGCCTCCCCAGCTCCACAGGATCAAGATTAATGTGCTTCTTTTTCCATTCCCGTGACTTTCAGTTACAAAACAGACTCACAGACATAGAGAACAGATAGGAAGCAGACTTGATTGGTCCTGTTTATTGATGAGAATATTGAGGCACAGGAGAAGAAGCAGCTTAACCAACTCTAGTTTACTTTGGGGCAATTTAGTAAAAGCACCCCTCTCTCTTATCTGGGTATTTCATACTCAAGGCCTCACAACTAGACCATTAGAACATCTAAGTAACAGCATGAATGGATTGCTTTTGTCATTGTTGTTCAGTCTTTAAGTCATATCTGACTCCTTGCGACCCCATGGACTACAGTACACCAGACTTCCCTGTCCTTCACTATCTCCCCTAGTTTGCTCAAACTCACATCCATTGAGTCAATGATGCCATCCACCTGTCTCACCCTCGGAAGCCCCCTTCTCCTCCTGCCCTCAATCTTTCCTGGCATCAGGGTCTTTTCAAATGTGTCAGCTCTTCATCAGATGGCCAAAGTATTGGAGCTTCAGCTTCAGTATCAGTCCTTCCAGTGAATATTCAGGGTCGATTTCCTTTAGGATTGACTGGTTTCATCTCTTTGCTGTCCCAGGGAATTTCAAGAATCTTCTTCAGCACCACAGTTCAAAAGCATGCGCTTTTCAGTGCTCAACATTCTTTATGGTTCAATTCTCACATCTGTACATGACTACTGGAAAAACCTTGGCTTTGACTATATGGATCTTTGTCAGCAAAGTGATGCCTCTGCTTTTTAATACACTGCCTAGATTTGTCCTAGCTTTTCTTCCAAAGAGCAAGCACCTTTTAATTTCATGGCTGCAGTCACCATTCACAGTGATTTTGGAGTCCAAGAAAATAAAATCTGTCACTATATCTACATTTTCCTGATCTGTTCACCATGGAGTGCAATATTAAATATTATAAATGAAAAAGAAACTCCAAAGAATTTATTGAAACTTCCAGGACATGTTGATCAAACTATGAAGAATAATTTTCACTCTAAGTTTGACTCAGTTTAAGCTACTTCTGCTGCCTGTAAACTTTGAAAATAGCTGTGCTTGCCATTTAGAGAGTAAAACACATGGCCAATTTTTCAGTCCATTTTCCATCTTTTAAATTCTTCAGGAAAAATAGTCAACATTATTCCACTCTGTCACATCAGTGGCATTGGAGTAGAAGGAAATTTATATTTATAGGAAGATTTCATGCTCAGTGTATCTCAAAGTATGATTCAAAGTCATAAATTAAGTAGAAATTATACTCAATTTAGATAAAAGTAATCTTATTTCTTCTAGAGAGAGCAATGAGTGAGAAGATTTTATTCCCTGAAGGATTTTGCATTTTACAATCATCGTGTTATCAGTTCTTAATTTGTTAAATTTATAGCACTGAAGAAGTTGACACTCTTAATAGTCAGAAATGTGTGCTTATTCAAGGAGGTTTATGCAGACCTGGTAATTTTTTTCAATTTACTTGTGCTAAATAAATTTAATATTTATTACTCTAATAAATAATTATTTCTGTAACTATATAAATATACATTTCTCTACCTTTATATGTGTATGACACATCTTTAATATTTGTTTCAACAGGATGAAACAATTGCCATTGCATAATTATTTAACTCATTGTATAGTAACATCTACATAAATTGTCAAAATGCCAACCTGGATGAATATATAGGAAGAATGAATCCTGAAATGACCAAAGGTCATTTCATAGAAAGATATCCACCAACTGGCAAAGCTTTGCCATCATTAAAAATGCAGAACAGTTTTTGAGATGTTCAGGGTAGTTACATAGTGCAGGTATTTTTGTATTGATGTGCACCATTCCATCACCCAACCATGGTTCCTCTGACACAATGAATAACCCATGTAGAGTATTGTGCTGTTTACAGAATGCTTTTACAATTCAAGATGCCAATCCTGTGAGTTAGGTAGCACTATCAATCCCTTTCACATAAGGAATTTGATGTACAGAGAGAGATTGATAGATGCATCTAAGGACCCATTCAAGCTCCTAAGTCATAAACTGACGTTGGCACCTGGGACCTCTGACATCTGTGCTCTTTGCAAAGATTTTGCTGTTTATAAATGCTCTGTAACTGTGCTGCCTTACAAGTGTACCCAAACTAATGCTTGGCTTCAGGAGGAATATTTCATAATAAGAAAGTCTCCTGGTTGGTTGCCTACAAATGGAGGCAGAGAGGAGCAAAGAACCTGGGATAAAGCAATATAGTGAAACTTGGAAATCTTTCAACAATGAGTAATTAAACAGTTTCTTCTTGCACAATTTCAGAATTGTTCACATGGTACTTTTGGCTAAACAGATTAGCTGCAGACAGAGGGAATACATTTCATCAATGACTCAGAAAAATAACCTGCTCCAAAAATCTTTCCATTTTTACAGACCAGAACTTATTGAATGAGCTTTTGTGGTCATTGATATCCATGCAATTACTTTCAGTTCTTCACCTTTCATGAGACTTCCTGTTTTCAAGACATTTATAGGATGTTCTTAAAGCATTCATGGCAGGAAAGATCCTGGGTTTAATTTCCTGTAGAGTCTTCAACCTAGAGTTGTCTTAAGTAGCTTGTTCTGGGTGGTAAATTTCCAAATCATGAAACATCCTTGGGTGAAACAAGAATTGAAAACTTTTAAATGAACATCTTCTGGTCAAGGGAATTTCCCTGGTACTGTCAGAAAGAGTTAGCTCCCTGCAAATCTGATACCAGAAGAGCTCTTTTCATTTATTTTCTATCATCTACCAGTGTCATATTCATTTGGCTCATAGCGATAAGTGTGAATTAGCAATAGGTCCTCCACCTGTCTGACTATTCTGAAGTGTCAAATCTTATTTTATCATTTGGGTAGGTGTTAGAGATCAGTTCAATTATGTTATACATTTGGCACTCTTGTCATGTCCTTTCTCATTCCCTTGGGTAAAATTACTGAGAATAAAGCATTGCATATGAATATGACTTTGTATGTACAGTTAATTTTGATAGTGCTCTGTTCTTGCAACTCACCCATGGATACTGACCTGTAATTGTTAGTAGTGAGTTACAGACTACAATGCCATGCTTTATATAATATATGACAGAGACATAACTTTTTCCAACTGAAAAATACCAATTGACCATTAGGCCAGCGAATGGCAATTACTGTAGAAGCACAGGTGACAACAATGATAGAAAATCATTAACAATGACATTTGGGTCTAAAACTGTGTACTTTCTGAAATATTTCCCTCAATTGAATAATTTTGTTCAAACAGAAAAAGACCAACTAGGATGAACAGCTTTAAAATTTTCCTATTGTAGACTTAAAAATATGCACAGCCTGAAAGTTGAGAGTTCTGCTTTACTCCTTGGCAGTTTTTAGCACTTCAAGCCTAGGAGGCAGTATCTCAAGTGACCGTGCAGAAATTATCTGAAGATGCTAAGTAGCACCCATGCACGGAGCCGCTTCTTCCAATTTTAAGGTCTTTAGGTATGACGTAGAGATCTTTACCTGCATCTGAAGCATAACCTCGCCATTCCTAGAACATAATGGGGTCATGATGGCTTAGTCATCCAATAAACAAAACTCTAAAAAAAGTGGAAGGTGTTGGAGGAAACCACAGACAGCATCTTCAGATGACTCCTGAAAACAGTAATTCCCAGGCCTCATGGTTTGTTAAGGTCCAGGACCACACTCTTCAATTTGGCTTTCTTTTTTTTTAAAGCGTATTTCTTTAAAAAGTATTTATTTTACCTTGAAATTATTTGTTCTAGTTCTGTGAAAAATACCGCTGGTAGCTTGATAGGGATTGCATTAAATCTGTAGATTGCTTTGGGTAGTATACTCATTTTCACTATATTGATTCTTCCAATCCATGAACATGGTGTATTTCTCCATCTATTAGTGTCCTCTTTGATTTCTTTCATCAGTGTTTTATAGTTTTCTATATATAGGTCTTTAGTTTCTTTAGGTAGATATATTCCTAAGTATTTTATTTTTTTTGTTGCAATGGTGAATGGAATTGTTTCCTTGATTTCTTTCTCTACTTTCTCATTATTAGTGTATAGGAATGCAAGGGATTTCTGTGTGTTGACTTTAGAACTAGAACAAATAATTTCAAGATTTGTATGGAAATACAAAAAACCTCGAATAGCCAAAGCAATCTTGAGAAAGAAGAATGGAACTGGAGGAATCAACTTGCCTGACTTCAGGCTCTACTACAAAGCCACAGTCATCAAGACAGTATGGTACTGGCACAAAGACAGAAATATAGATCAATGGAACAAAATAGAAAGCCCAGAGATAAATCCACACACNACCCACACACCTATGGACACCTTATCTTTGATAAAGGAGGCAAGAATATACAATGGAGAAAAGACAATCTCTTTAACAAGTGGTGCTGGGAAAACTGGTCAACTACTTGTAAAAGAATGAAACTAGATCACTTTCTAACACCACACACAATAATAAACTCAGAATAGATTAAAGATCTAAATGTAAGACCAGAAACTACAAAACTCCTAGAGGAGAACATAGGCAAAACACTCTCTGACATAAATCACAGCGGGATCCTCTATGATCCACCCCCTCCAATTCTGGAAATTAAAGCAAAAATAAACAAATGGGATCTAATCAAAATTAAAAGCTTCTGCACAACAAAGGAAAATATAAGCAAAGTGAAAAGACAGCCTTCTGAATGGGAGAAAATAATAGCAAATGAAGCAACTGACAAACAACTAATCTCAAAAATATACAAGCAACTTATG
>SJYQ01001672.1:171142-290884 GCA_006410935.1 Redunca redunca
TATACTAACACATGTATATGGAATTTAGAAAGATGGTAATGATGACCCTGTATGTGAGACAGCAAAAGAGACACAGATGTGTAGAGCGGACTTTTAGACTCTGAGGGAGAGGGAGAGGGTGGGATGATTTGGGAGAATGGCATTGAAACATGTATACTATCATGTAAGAAACGAATCGCCAGTCTATGTTTGATGCAGGATATATGATGCTTGGGGCTGGTGCACGGGGATGACCCAGAGAGATGTTATGGGGAGGGAGGTGTGAGGGGGGTTCATGTTTGGGAACTCATGTATACCCGTGGTGGATTCATGTCAATGTATGGCAAAACTAATACAGTATTGTAAAGTAAAATAAAGTAAAAATAAAAATTTAAATAAACAAAAGAAAATAAATAAAAAATATCAATATATGATAACATTTAAAAAAATTTATTTAGGCTGCATTGGGTCTTACTTGTGGCTCTTCATTTTGGCACTTGGGCTTCTCTCTAGTTGCTGTGGAAAAGTTTAGTGGCGCTGAGGCATGTGGGACCATAGTTCCCCAACCAGGATTAAACCTGCATCCCCTGCCCTAGAAGGAAGATTCTCAACCACTGGGCCACCAGGGAAGTCCCTTATGACTTAGCATGCATGCACACAGGATATAGTAAGCACATGGAAGCTGGTCAGCTGTCTCTCACCAGCAGACTGACCTACCTTGAACCCAGAGCCCAAGTCGTGAGTGTTTGAAGGAGTCACAGAAGATGGTGGCTCAACTGTGCTGCCAGGACAAAAACAGGGACACTTGTCATGTCTCTACCCCTTAAGCCCCCTCAAATATTAATTAAAGAGGAAAACATACATCAAACCAGTCTTTAACACAACGATTATCCATATATTTCCAGCTAAACCTCTACTAATAGACCAGTAGGGTCAGCCAAATTGTAGATTAAACAGCCACCTGGAGATGGAAGACTGTTCAGGATGGAAGATCTTTTTTAGGCTCAGAAATGGAGCCACTAAAAGAGTCACTTTAATGCCCTAATCATCCTGTCTCTCTTCATGCCTTTCAGTTTTGTGATGCCTCTCTACTAGTTATATGCTTTCTGTCTATCTTGCAGGCTTAATGAGTCATCATACAATTATTTAAACAGACTGTATTCTTATTTTCTCTCTAAATATAGGCGAACACATCTCTCTCAATGACACAGTACTGCCCCGTCTTTACTATCTGCCAAAATCATTATTCAAATGACTCATTACTTTATTCGTTGCTCATTCATGGGGTGTCATTAGTAATAATAAATATCATTTTACCTAATCAGTCTTTAATTATGGCCATGTCTATCCTAGAAATGAAGCAATATTCACAAACCCCTAAAAATGTATCTAGAACATTCACAAAAAGCCATTTTCTATGTTTTAATACAAATATTTAAAAAGTAACAGACTAAATGATACCATCTTGCAGATGAAATTCTCAACTACGTGCATTTTGTTTACTGAAGTAAACAGGAGATCAAATCAGTCACTCCTAAAGGAAATCAACCCTGAATATTCATTGGAAGGACTGATGTAGAAGGTCCAATATGTTGGTCATCTAATGCAAAGAGCCAAGCCATTGGGAAAAACCCTGATGCTGGGAAAGATTTAATTCAGTTCAGTTGCTCAGTCATGTCTGACTCTCTGCAAACCCACGGACTGCAGTACATCAGGCTTCCCTGTCCATCACCAACTCCCAGAGCTTGCTCAAACTCATGTCTGTTGAGTTGGTGATGCCATCCAATCAGCTCATCCTGTCGTCCCCTTCTCCTCCTACCTTCAATCTTTCCCAGCATCAGAGTTTTTTCCAGTGAGTCAGCGGCCAAAGTATTGGAGCTTCATCTTCAGCATCAGTCATTCCAGTGAATATTCAGGACTGATTTCCTTTAGGCTTGACTGGTTTGATCTTGCAATCCAAGGGACTCTCAGGAGTCTTCTCCAACACCCCAGTTCAAAAGCATCAGTTCTTCAGCACCCCAACATCCCAGTTCAAAAGCATCAATTCTTCAGCCTTCTTTATGGTCCAACTTTCACATCCACATATGACTACTGGAAAAACCATAGTTTTGACTAGATGGACCTTTGTTGGCAAAGTGTCTCTGCTTTTTAATATGCTGTCTAGTTTGGTCATAACTTTTCTTCCAAGGAGCAAGTGTCTTAATTTCATGGCTGCAGTCACCATCTTCAGGGATTTTGGAGCCCCCCAAAATAAAGTCTGTCACTGTCTCCATTGTTTCCCCATCTATTTGCCATGAAGTGATGGGACCAGATGCAATGATCCTTGTTTTTTGAATGCTGAGTTTTAAGCGAGCTTTTTCATTCTCCCCTTTCACTTTCAACAAGAGACTCTTTTAGGGCAGGAGGAAAAGGGGGCAACAGAGAATGAAATGGTTGGATGGTATCACTGACTCAATGGACATGAGTTTGAGCAAACTCCAGGAAATAATGAAGGGCAGGGAAAGCCTGACATGCTGCAGTCAGTCCATGGTGGTACAGAGTTGGAGCATGCATTCATGCACTGAGGTGAGTGAGACAGGAGTTATCCCACCACCCCCATCTTCTAGATGAGAAGAGGAAAGAAAGCAACCTGGCCAATGTCGCACAGATGTGACGTGTCTGACCCCATCTTATCCTGCTAAACTGAGGCATCACCCACTTTAACAAGGCCTCAGATTCGGAATTTACTGTTCTCCACCCTTTACTCCAGCCCTCTACCCACTGCCCAGAGTCTCACCACACTTGTTCTAATTCTGCTTTGGACTAGAAGAAAACACAGAATATCTCCTCTGAAAGCACTGTTCTTATTTTCCATAAACTGTTTTTGTGACGGCCTCAACTTTTTCTGCCGGTTTCCACTTTGTCATTTAGATCATTTCACTGGTCTACATGGTACATGGTGTGTCTCTGTCTTCAACAGCTCATGAGATCCCTGTGCCTATTGCGAGAAAAATATAGTCAAATTTCCTCACTGAAAATCCATAATTAAACCAGAAGATTTAATTTCCTGCTCATGATCAGTTGTCCTTGAGGTGACATTCTTTTGCAAAGGAAGGTCAGTGTATGTTTCTGCCCACTCCTGCTTCCATCAGATCTTTATTGCCCTCCTGTTAGACAAAGTACTGGCCACAAGTCAATATGTCCCAAGGTGGAGTTCAAGTAGGATAAAACCACTGCTTAAGTCTTCAGGCTTGAATAACTCCAAAAGCAAGTTTCATCTGATTTCATAATCCCCAAGTATATTTTATCTACTGGACTTGGACTTACTGATAGAGGAAAAAAAATTAACACACTCAAAGAATGTAATAAAGACCAATTTTGGCAACTCTGAGTAAAGAAAACACCATTAGTCATTGGTTTTCTGGAACAAAAGTTTGATTTATTTTATTTAAAAAAAGTCCATTTACATTCCACATGAGGCTTAGAACTCTTTTTCTATGAAACATAGGAAAAGCTATCTTGATTACAAAGGTGCTGTTTCTCAGTGCTCCCAGGTCATAAAATTGTCACTCAAGTGAGAGCCATGTCATTATATATATTTGTATAAATATGTCATATACATATAATATCCCATATATATATGACATTGGAATTCCTTGGTGGTTCAAATGGTAAAGAATCTGCCTGCAATGCAGGAGACTTGGGTTCAGTCCCTGGATTGGGAAGATCCCCTGGAGAGGGGAATATTCTTGCCAGGAGAATTCCATAGACAGAGAAGTCTGGGGACTACAGTCCATGGGGCCCTATAATGCAGGAGATGCAGGTTAGATCCCTGAGTTGGGAAGATCCCCTGGAGAAGGAAATGACAACCCACTCCAGTATTCTTACCTGGAGAATCCCATGGACAGATGAACCTGGCAGGCTACAGTCCATGGGTTCGCAAAGAGTTGGACACGACTGAGCAAGTGAACAACAGCTACACTCAGTTAGGCATACATGAGGATCAATAAAACACTACAAGGCTTTCACAGCTCTGCAAGGCCATGATAATATTTTCCATTCGTTTTCTTTTTGTTCCTCAGACAGTAAAGTCTCAATTGTCCTATCTTCAAGTTCACTGATACTTTTCTTCTGACAGTTAAAATCTGCTGTTGTGCTCCTGTATTTTTTTTTTCATTTCAGTAATTTTACTTTCCAACTTCAAGATTTTATTAGTTCTTTTATGTCATTTCTATCTCTTTATTGATAGTCTCTATTTGGTGAGAAATTCTCATACTTTCCTTTAAATTTCTAGATGTGGTTTTCTTGTTTTCACTGAATGTATTTATGATGGCTGAATTAAAGTCTTTGTTTAATAAATCAAATACCTGAGTTTCTGTTTTTTCTTTCCAGTTATGATCCATATCTTTCTGTTTCTTTTCATATCTTCCAGGTTTTCTTTTTTTTTTTTGCTAAAAATTGAATATTTTAAGAAAAGAATATGTCAAACCTGTACATTGATTTTCTCCTCCTTCCTAGGATTCAGTGTTGCTGTTGTTGCTGTATATTTGCTTAGTAGCTTTTCTGGACTAGTTCTATAAAGTCTGTATTTTTTGTTGTGTGCAGCCACTGGAGTCTCTGCTTGGTCTGTGGTCAGCTAAGTGCTTCCCTGGTTGCTTAGCCAGTAAACAATCTTCCTGCAATGCGGGAGACCTGGGTTCAATCCCTGGGTTGGGAAGATTCCCTGGAGAAGAGAACAGCTACCCACTCCAGTATTCTTGCCTGGAGAATTCCATGGACAGAGGTACCTGGCAGGCTATAGTCCATGCAGTCGAAAACAATCAGACATGACTGAGTGAATTTCACTCATTCAGTGATTGAACAGAGATTTGCTTAAATGCCTTGTGCCAACAAGTCCTTCAGTCTTTGTCAAAGACACCTTCAAGGCGCCAGCTGTTTATAACCCTGTCTAAACCTTCCTTTCCTGCTTGCCCAGAGTCTCACAGTTAATCGGAATAGAGAACACAGGGCTCTCTCAGGCCTTTCCTGGGCGTGCACTAACCTTGCTCATGTGCACGGCCATCTAGATAGAATTCCAGGAATATGTCAACTTAAAAAAAAAAAAAGCCTTATAAACACTTCATTTCCTAGGTTTTCCTTTTACAGTTTTTATCCAGTCTCTTGTTTGCTACAACTGGGACTGCTGCCTGGAATAGCTGCTCTGTTCAACAACTGCTGTTGATTATTTTAGACAAATGCCCTGGGGCTAGGACTGTTCACCCTGCTTGAACCTTGAATTAAATAAAATAAAATCAAGCTCTTAGAATGGGCCTTTCCCAGTAATTTGTCAGACAGTTCGAATAGTGGCAATTCTCTGGGGATGGAGATTTGGGAGAGCACCAAACCCATTCTTACCCTCTCTAGGGGCTTCCAGGCTGCTGGTTTTCAAAGCTACCATCTTTGCAAGGCAGCTGGTTTCAAGACCATTGCAGAGAGGGAGAGGGAGATTGGAATAGGGCAAATAAGAATTGGACCATAAAGATGAGTGACAAAGAATTGATGCTTTTGAACTGTGGTGCTGGAGAAGACTCTTGAGAGTGCCAGGGACAGCAAGGAGATCAAACCAATCCATCCTAAAGGAAATCAACTCTGAATATTCATTGAAAGGCTGATGTTGAAGCTGAAGCTCCAATACTTTGCCCACCTGATGCGAAGAGCCAACTCACTAGAAAATACCTTAATGCTGAGAAATCCTGAGGGCAGGAGAAGGGAGTGACAAAGGATCAGACAATTGGATGGCATCATCACCGACTGAATGGACATGAGTTTGAGCAAACTCCAGGAGAAAGTGGAGGAGGAGAAATTCTCTAAAAGATATTGGCGTGCTGCAGTTCATGGGGTCCCAAAGAGTCAGACACAGCTTAGCCACTGAACAACAATAGCAACTCACTTTCAGCTATATACATTGCTTATTTTCCCAAACAGGTTGTTGTAATGAGAAATCCTGAGGCCAGGAGTCACTGTCAGCCAGTGAATTGAGAGAGTAGCATTGAAATATATACATTACTGTGTGTAAAATAGATAACTAGTGGGAAGCTGCTATATAGCACAGGGAGCTCAACCCAGTACTCTGTGATGACCTAGAGGGGTGGAGTGGGAGGTGGGTGGGAGGGAGGTTCAAGAGGGAGGTGATATATGGGTACTTATGCTGATTCACATTGTTTTACAGCAAAAACCAACACAACATTGTACAGCAATTATTCTCCAATTAAAAATAAGTCTTAAAAATATATAGAATTAAAAGAGAAGTCTGAAGATAATTAGTGGGAGAATTTTATATGCAAAATCAACCCAACAGTGTCCCTTAGAAGTGGCTATCTGTGGGCAAACATCAACTATTCAACTGAACCCTTGAAGGAAGTTCTCTTCCCTTCCTTCCTCTTCCATTCCCCCTTTCTCCCACAAAGATGTGGGGACCACAATGTCCTGCTGGTTGCTGGAGAATTCCATCTGCCCCTCATCTTCTTTCTTCTCTACTCTCTATGGCCAAGAACTCTTGAGAACTTGAGGAAACATTAGCTTTAGTTCCCTAGTTAGCTACTTACTCTCTATGGGTTGAGCCTGAGATTAAATTCTTTCATCTCGCTTTCCATTTCCCTATTTCTCTCAATGAGAGGACCACTTCCTTGATTTATCTGAAGATGGGTGATGTGTACACAAGAGGATCTTTCCTGGCAGAGCAGCACTCTCAATTCATTCCACCGTCTCCTTCCCCCACTGTGTGTGTGTGTGTGTGTGTGTGTGTGTGTGAGAGAGAGAGAGAGAGAGAGATGTGGACCATTTTTAAAGACTTTATTGAATTTGTTTTTTGGCCAGGAGACATGTGGGATGAAACCCACATCCCCTGCACTGAAAGGTGAAGTCTCAACCACTGGAACACCAGAGAAGTCCAAATTATTTCTTTTTATATGCAACTTTATCAGCATCGTTTTCAAATGTCCAGTTGTCCATGTGAATTGAGAAAAAAAGAATCTCTGGAAACTTGAATAACACAACAGATACCTCCTTAAGTTATATTATTATAACTCAGAAATAGGTGAGCAAAGCAGAGAATATTTCTCTAGTGTCAGAGTTGATTCAACTAACAGTTAACTAACAGTTTGCAAATGGGGTGTGATTGCTTTTCATCCTTTAGTACACACTTCAAAGGGACTCCTGATGTTGATGTTGGGATAATTGTTGACTTTGTCCTGTGCAATTGATTTTCATGTGGGTTTAAGCTGGCTGACAAGTGACATAACAAGATATACAGCTCACTTTGTAAGACCTACTGATTAATGAGACTGATTAATGTTTGAATTTGATTTGTTTCAAAAAATTGGATCAGCAAGGGGTGACCAAAGAGTTCTTAGTGTCAAGTGTTTAATTTTACAGCACCCTGGAAATGAATGTATTTCATTTTGAGACTCTTGGTAAATATATCTACTGTCACCATAAGACAGAATACAGTTAATACTGAAGTCAACGTGGAATGCAGGAAAGAGGGAGATGGATTTAAATTTTGAAAGTTGTTTGTATCACTCTAGATATAATGGGTAAAACATCTGTGACTGAAAAATGCTTGAGGATGAAATTCCTTTGGAAGATTCATCCTCTTAAGACAGTCCATCAGAGTCTGAGATTTATGCCAAAATCCATTCAGCCTGGAATAAAGCAGTGAAAGAAATTTCACAGGAAACAGAGATACAAAAGCATTTGCTGATTTGGAAGTAGGGAATTTTTTTCAAAGAGATCGATTTTGCACATTCTTTACGGAAATGTCTTTAGGGAGAAGGAGTACAAATTTTCACCCAACGACAGGCATTTTGCCAAAGTATGGGAAGAAGCCTCTAATTTATAGAAACTTACGAATACCAAGGGGCTTCTTGGATGAGAAGGGCCAGCTTCAAAATGGTAACTAAATGCAGAACATGAAGGTAACTATCTTTGTAGCAAGACCTAAGACCAGACCAGTATACATGGAAGAGGAAACGGGCCAATTAGCAAATGTGTATATTTTATTAAAATTCTAAAAATTATACATTTATGATTTTATATATGATATACAGTATAATTCTAAAATTACATAGATATAATTTTATTTTAAGGAACATAATTTTATTATTTCTTTTAATGTGGAGAGGTATTTTGCAACTATGTCAATATCTTATTTCTCATGACATTTTCAAGTTATTCCTTTATGATTTAGAGTTATATGAACTCAAGTTTTCCTATTTTACTTCATGAGTTTGAATTCATTATTATCACTACTTATTTCTATACCTAACTGTCCCTGACTTGGACGATGGAACATTGCTCTTTGAGTACTTCCTGGAATATGATATTCCAGGTTTGTCTTGTACTGTCTCCACCCCAGCTTTCAGTTCAGTTCAGTTGCTCAGACGTGTCCGACTCTTTGCGACCCCATGAATTGCAGCACGCCAGGCCTCCCTGACCATCACCAACTCCCAGAGTTCACTTAGATTCACATCCATCGAGTCAGTGATGCCATCCAGCCATCTCATCCTCTGTCGTCACCTTCTCCTCCTGCCCCCAATCCCTCCCAGCATCACAGTCTTTTCCAATGAGTCCACTCTTCACATGAGGTGGCCAAAGTACTGGAGTTTCAGCTTCAGCATCATTCCCTCCAAAGAAATCCCAGGGCTGATCTCCTTCAGAATGAACTGATTGGAACTCCTTGCAGTCCAAGGGACTCTCAGGAGTCTTCTCCAACACCACAGTTCAAAAGCATCAATTCCTCAGCGCTCAGCCTTCTTCACAGTCTGACTCTCACATCCATACATGACCACTGGAAAAACCATAGCCTTGACTAGACGGACCTTAGTTGGCAAAGTAATGTCTCTGCTTTTGAATATGTTATCTAGGTTGGTCATAACTTTTCTTCCAAGGAGTAAGCGTCTTTTAATTTCATGGCTGCAATCACCATCTGTAGTGATTTTGGAGCCCCAAAAAATAAAGTCTGACACTGTTTCCACTGTTTCCCCATCTATTTCCCATGAAGTGATGGGACCGGAGGCCATGATCTTAGTTTTCTGAATATTGAGCTTTAAGCCAACTTTTTCGCTCTCCTCTTTCACTTTCATCAAGAGGCTTTTTAGTTACCTTTCGCTTTCTGCCATAAGGGTGGTGTTATCTGCATATCTGAGGTTATTGATATTTCTCCCAGCAATTTTGATTCCAGCTTGTGTTTCTTCCAGTCCAGCGTTTCTCATGATGTACTCTGCATAGAAGTTAAATCAGCAGGGTGACAATATACAGCCTTGACATACTACTTTTCCTATTTGGAACCAGCCTGCTGTTCCATGTCCAGTTCTAAGTGTTGCTTCCTGGCCTGCATACAGGTTTCTCAAGAGGCGGTCAGGTGGTCTGGTATTCCCATCTCTCTCAGAATTTTCCACAGTTTATTGTGATCCACACAGTCAAAGGCTTTGGCATAGTCAAGAAAGTAGAAATAGATGTTTTTCTGGAACTCTCTTGCTTTTTCCATGATCCAGCAGATGTTGGCAATTTGATCTCTGGTTCCTCCGCCTTTTCTAAAACCAGCTTGAACATAAGGAAGTTCACAGTTCACGTATTGCTGAAGCCTGGCTTGGAGAATTTTGTGCATTACTTTACTAGCATGTGAGATGAATGCAATTGTGCGGTAGTTTGAGCATTCTTTGGCATTGCCTTTCTTTGGGATTGGAATGAAAACTGACCTTTTCCAGTCCTGTGGCCACTGCTGAGTTTTCCAAATTTGCTGGCATATTGAGTGCAACACTTTCACACCATCATCTTTCAGGATTTGAAACAGCTCAACTGGAATTCCATCACCTCCACTAGCTTTGTTCATAGTGATGCTTTCTAAGGCCCACTTAACTTCACATTCCAGGATATCTGGCTCTAGATGAGTGATCACACCATCTTGATTGTCCGGGTCATGAAGATCTTTTTTGTACAGTTCTTCCGTGTATTCTTGCCACCTCTTCTTAATATCTTCTGCTTCTGTTAGGTCCATACCATTTCTGTCCTTTATCGAGACCATCTTTGCATGAAATATTCCCTTGGTATATCGAATTTTCTTGAAGAGATCTCTAGTCTTTCCCTTTCTATTGTTTTCCTCTATTTCTTTGCATTGATCGCTGAAGAAGGCTTTCTTATCTCTTCTTGCTATTCTTTGGAACTCTGCATTCAGATGCTTATATCTTTCTTTTTCTCCTTTGCTTTTCGCTTTCTCTTCTTTTCACAGCTATTTGTAGGGACTCTCCAGACAGCCATTTTGCTTTTTTGCATTTCTTTTCCATGGGGATGGTCTTGATACCTGTCTCCTGTACAATGTCACGAACCTCATTCCATAGTTCATCAGGCACTCTGTCTATCAGATCTAGGCCCTTAAATCTATTTCTCACTTCCACTGTATAATCATAAGGGATTTGATTTAGGTCATACCTGAATGGTCTAGCAGTTTTCCCTACTTTCTTCAATTTACCCCAGCTTTGAATTCAACCATTTCTCCAAGGTGTCCTGTTTTCTTGGACTCATTAGCAGAGTCCTTAGTGGAGGATGGTATTTTTTTCATTTTTACTTTTTTTAATTGATGATGACCCTGTATATGAGACAACAAAAGAGACTCAGATCTATAGAGAGAACTCTTGGACTCTGGGGGAGAGAGAGAGGGAGAGGGTGGGATGAGATGGGAGAATGGCATTGCAACATGTATACTATCAAGTAAGAAACGAATCGCCAGTCGATGTCCGATGCAGGATGCAGGATGCTTGGGACTGGTGCAAGGAGAGGACCCAGAGGGATGGTATGGGGTGGGAGGTGGGAGGGGATTCATGTTTGGGCACGCTTATACACTCGTGGTGAATTCATGTCAATGTTTGGCAAAACCAATACAGTAATGTAAAGTAAACTAAAGTTAAAACAAAAATTTAAAAATATTGTATTGGAGTATAGCCAATTAACAATGTGTGGTAGTTTCAAGTGAATAATGAAGGGACTCAGTCATACATTTACATGTATCCATTCTCCCCCAAACTTCCCTCCCATCCAGGCTGGCACATAACATTGAGCAGAGCAGTGCCATACACTATGTCTCTGCTGATTATCCATTTTAAATATAGCAGTGTGTCCATGACCTTCCCAAACTCCCTAACCATTTTTATATATTATATACAATATAATTTTATATTATAAAATTATGATATAATTATAAAATTATATGGATATAANTATATGGATATAATTTTATTATAAGGAATATAATTTTATTGTAAGGAATTGGTTCACATGATTATGCAGGCTGAGAAGTCCCACCACCTGCCATCTGCAGGCTGGAGAGAAGGTAGTTGCATGGTTGGACCATTCAAGGTAGCTGCCCTCTTGCTCTCTGTCCTTCTCCTGCCCAACCTGTCTTTGCTTCACCCACACCCCATGCACAGGACTCACCTTCCAACATACTTGCCCCTGGGGTGCGCCACTCTGCTGGTTTCCCTGGTAACTATTAGGCCAGCCTGACATCAGTTCCCCCTATGACAGGTAAGCTCCCCTCCCTCTTGGGATCGAGGACAGCCACCATGTCCTGCCAGTCTCTCCAGGACATGTAGTCTCTTCAGATGTGTAGGCTTCCCAGTCTATTAAACCATTGATGTCTCTGTTGCTGACTCTGGGCTGTTTCTTCAGTCTTCAGGCTGGACGAATGCAGGTTTCTAGAGCCTGTGGGGTGTAGGTCAACAGCAGTGGTGTGGTTTCAGCCAGCGTTCTAAGGCTGGAGAACCAGGAGGGCCGTAGTGTAAGTCCCAGCCTGAGGGCAAGAGAAGATCAGTGTCCCAGCTTACTGGCATGGAAGAGAGAGAATTGTCCCTTCTGGTCCCCGGTCCCCTCTTTGTTCTCTGCAGATGCTCAGTGGACTGGATGATAGCTACCCACATGAGGAGGGGGAGAAGGGGATGTTGGCACACGATAGGAGAGGTGCGTACTCTAACTGTGTGAGAGGCCTTGAGAATGATAATAGTAGTTAATAATCATTGCTAATTCATTGTTATTGTTTAATCCACTGTTTGAGGGTAGTTTTTTGTGCAGCAGCACATTCTATCACCAGGTAGCCCAGTCGGAAAGAATCCGCCTGCCAGTGCAGATATGGGTTTGATCCTTGGGTCAGGAGGATCCCCTGAGAGATCTCTCTTCCCCTGAGAAGAGAGAATGGCAACCCACTTCAGTATTCTTGCCTGGAAAAATCCCATGGATGGAGGAGCCTGGTGGGCCACAGTCCATCTGATCACAGACTCAGACACGACTGAGCAACTGAGCAGGGATGCACACACATACTAAGAACAATGAATTAGAGCAAGCTTGACATACAGAGAAGGAAAGGAGTCTTTGTCCAATGATACTGAAGGGTACTTATCTGCCTTAGATTTTGTTTCATCCATACAGGTCCTTGCCAGAAACACAGTAACAATTTAATATAACTTTAAACTGATATGTCCAGGTTGTTGTTTAGTACTGAAATCTTTTGCTTTTTGATTCTTTGTCTGTTCTACAGGTTACAGCTGTGGCTTCCCAGGTAGCACTAGTGGTAAAGGATCCATCTAGCAAAGCAGGAGAAGCAAGAGACCCAGATTGGATCCTTGGGTCAGGAAGATGCCCTGGAGAAGGGAATGGCTACCCACTCCAGTACTCTTGCCTGGAGCATCCCATGGACAGAGGAGCCTGGCAGGCAACAGTCCATGAGGCCACAGAGAGTCAGCCATGACTGACCAACTAATACTTTCACTTCCGCTTTCCATTGTTTCCATCTACAGTGCAAGCTTTAATTGAGCACTGAATCCCCAAGATAACACCTCAAGGCTGGGAGTCCCTTGCCTTGAAAACATCTCTCCTTTTCTTTCTATCTTCACATATAATGTCTTTTTCTGAAAGTCACTTACTATCCAAGTCAAGATGCAGTGCAGATACCTAAATTCTTTGTTCTCCTTAACACCTACAAATCTGAGGGCCGTTGGCTCTCCTGTGCTTTGTGCAGATCTGGAGTGAGTCAGTATTATGAATTGAGTGAGTCCAGGGCCTGGTCCCACAAGTCCCACCTGAGCTGGAACACCCAGAGGAGGAAGCAAGGAAGACAGCCTCTTGTTTCACTCAGTGATGCCACCTTGCAGCCAACCATTTCTTTGTGCTCTGATGACTAGCAAATATTGTGTTCCATGAGGCTGATGCATTTCTCAAACTCTGAATACCTCCCACTCTCCCAAGAATGACCATGCAGACTCTTTATTACGGACCTTATTTACATGTGCTCTGACAATATTGTTGATTCCTTTTTTAAATGAGTTTAAGTAGACATCTCGAGATGAAGTATTTGCCTTAGCAATGCATATGCCTCTGAGCCTCCTACACACCTTATAATGCATGCAGTTTTCCATGTGTGGGTATCTGAAATTAAAGCTTTCTGTCTGTTCTTTTATTGAAATCTCCATTAACTTAAAATTTCTGTGGCCTCTTCACTCAAGAAATATCCATCATAATACTAGAATGACAGAACATAATTCTATTGACATCCGTGTTTGCCTGATGAGATGTTCCTGGGACTCCTGTCCACCTAGTTCTCTGCCTTCAGCTGGACCTACACAACACTCCCTCCAGCTCCTGCCCTGTGTTCTTGATCACGTGACATGCAAAGTCCCTGCCTGACACCATCACACACTCTCTCTTAGCTTGGATTGTGCTTTACTGACACTTCCCTTAACAATGTTGTTTAAAGTCATTTGAAAAATATTCACTTTTTGGCTGCATTGGGTCTTCAGTTGCAGCTTGTGGAATCTTTCATGGCGGCACATGGACTCTGGTTGTGGTCTCGTGAGCTAAGTAGTTGTGGAGTGTGGGCTTAGTTGCTCTGCAGCATGTGGGAACTTAGTTTCCTAACCAGGGATCAAACCCCTGTCCCCTGTGTTGGAAAGCAGATTCTTAACCACCCACTGGACCACCAGGGAAGTCCTGCTCAAAATCATTTTGATTATTATCTTACACCCCTCAGAAAATAAAATGAATGTGCATTCCAGACACTGAACTTTCAAATCCAGAGATGGACATATGCCTACTTTAAATACATCCTATAAGACCAAAGAGAGGCCTTGGAGTTAGTGAAGGCTTTGTGATTGGGATCCCTTCTTCAGGATGGTAAGTATCATGGGAAATTTACAGTTTCATCAGAGATAAGACTACAATGATATGAACACATGAAAGCTTACCTAAACTCTGCCCAAATTAAAGTCACTGGGTCATAGAACTTTAAAAATTTGTAAATAAGCCTTATTTCTACTAATCTGGTTTCACAGTATTCAAGCAATATTAGATAAGTACCTCTCTGACTTAAATGGTTAAAGACGCATTCGTTTGAACGAGTGCAAATCAAAAAACAATTAAAACTGCTCTGCTAAATGATCTAATTCATAACTTAATAAAGTGTGGCTGCTGTTTTGATTTTTAAAATTACATGAGTAATTAAGAACAGTGCGTACTTGTCACACACACAGACATACACACAAACCGCAGGGGTGATGCACTCCTCAAGCAAAAATAATTCTCTCTTAAGACTGGTAACCAACCACATATTCTTGTAGTAACTAAACCCTCTGCTTGGTGGCAGAGAGTGTCATTGTAGAAAGCAAACCACTCAACAGATCCTCAGTCTGATGAGAACTTGTCCAAGAGTGGACTGATTTTACTAAATCAGTAAACAGGACTGGACATGGAACAAAAACATATGTCTTACAAAGTCTGAAGCTTTCATTTCAGACAAATGGAAGGCTCAGATGATTTCAGGTGAAATTGAGATTGGGAGGGAGTGTGATGCTAGAAAAGTAGGGTGATGTAATAAGGATTTATGAGGCAGAATATGTGAATAGATGAATAACTACTGCCAAGAACTTGAAGGGAGATGTCTCAGAGATGGTGGACAAGGTGGCATAAGTTCATAAGCACGCCTTGGTGTGGTACATCAGGAACTTGGCCCTCCAGGTTTGGCTTTAGTGGCATCTCAGTCAGAGATCAGTATCTAGTAATTCAGCTCCTGTTCCTTTCACAGCCATTCTTTTCAGAACTCAACTGGTTCACATTCTAATTATGAAACTATTAGACTATCGATAGGGGTGTCATTTTTATGAACTATGGAAAATAATAATAATTCCTGCCTTCAGCCTGTTACATCCCATCTGGAATTGCCTCCTGAAAACCGCCCAAAACTGGCAACCAGAATCTCATAAATTTACCCCAGAGGAGGCAGGCTTCATTATTCCTAAATTTAAAATGGTAAGATTTTACACATTTGCAATTCTTATTCCACTAATCGTCAAAGAAATTGGCAACAGACTCAACTGCAGCATCCAAGAAATCTAAATGCATGTGACTTCAGTAGTTGTTGTGAATAAGAGTGTGGTGGAGCCTTGCTGACACAGTCCTGGGAGGCACACTGAGGTCACGTAAGCCAGTAATCAGCAAGAACAGTACTGACAAAGATGCGCTTGACTCTCATAACTTCAGAACTGTTATGTCTTGATGAACAACTTCCAAGAAATCAGGTTGATGACTAACACTAATTCAGGAAGAAAAAGTTAAAAAAAAAAAAAACCTGATTCAGGAGTCTTCGTTTATCAGCTGTGTACCCAGACTATGATTTGGAGCTTCAAAATCATTAATTGGGGAAAAAAGAAAGAATGGATGAAGGAGAGAAAAAGAAATCTGTTGTTTTCTAACTATCATCATCATCATTGGGGAAAATAATTGCTAGCATTTGAGATTTAGATACAAATACATTTAGATACAAATACATTTAGATAGGGGCTTCCCAGGTGGCGCTATTGATAAAGAACCTGCCTGTCAATGCAGAAGATGTTAGAGATGTGGGTTCCATCCCTGGGTTGGGAAGATTCTTCTGCAAGAGGACATGGCAACCCCATGTATTCTTGCCTGGAGAATTCCATGGACAAGGGAGCCTGGCGGGTATAGTCCACAGGGTTGCAAAGAGTTAGACACGACTGAATTGATGGAGCACACACACACTCACATTGAGATACGGAAGGGGAAGTTGAGGCATAGAACACCGCCACTGAATGGTCTGGGACTCCATGTTTAGGAAGAGTGTGGACCTCCAGGGAAGCTAGGAAGCCATCCAGACAGAAGTGAATGAGGGCCCAGTACTACATCACTGACTGCTGCAAAGAAGAGCGCGCTCCCTCTGGCATCAGAAAAGAAGTCCTCGGAAGCTTACTTACGCCTTGTTCTGATACTGCCCCCTAAAAAGAACGATCTTTTTTGAGTCAAAGAGAAGGAAATGCAAATTCTATTGCTAAGAAATGAGATGATACACTTAACATGTTGACTCTTCATTACCTCATTGGGAAGAGCAATGCCATCCTAACAGGACTGCAGTGAAGACTGAATCAGATAAGGATTAAGAAGCATTTTCCAAATACCCCGGCTCACAGCCAATACTCAGTGTGTGTGTTTCCTCTGCAAAAGTAATCTACTTAACGGCAAATGCTTCTTATTAGCTATAACATTATTTAGAGACAAAGGATATCTCAATAAGTAATACTGATGATTATATAACTCCAGATCTTAAAAACTATGAAGGTGAGGTTTAAAAAATTACTCGGAGAAGAATGTTAGATCATCTCTGAAAACAGTCTTCACTGTGCTATTGTTGCTGTTGTTCAGTTGCCAGTTATGCCCAACTCTTTGCGATCCCTTGGACTGCAGCAGGCCAGACCTCCCTGTACCTCACCATCTCCCAGAGTTTGCCCAAGTTCATGTTCACTGCATCAGTGATGCCATCCAGCCATCTCATCCTCTGATGCCCTTTTCTCCTTCTGCTCTTGATCTTTCCCAGCATCAGAGAGTTTTGCAATGAGTCATCTGTTCACATCAGATGACCAAGACACTATGTTATCAGTTCAGTTCAGTTCAGTTGCTCAGTCGTGTCCACTCTTTGTGACCCCATGAACTGCAGCACACCAGGCCTCCTTGTCCATCACCAACTCCCAGAATTCACTCAAACTCATGTCCATCGAGTCTGTGATGCCATCCAGCCATTTCATCCTCTGTCATGCTGCTGCTGCTGCAGCTAAGTCACTTCAGTCGTGTCCAATTCTGTGCGACCCCATAGACGGCAGGCCACCAGGCTCCTCCATCCATGGTATTTTCCAGGCAAGAGTATTGGAGATCCTTTGTCATACTTCCTGCTTAATTACGATATTGCTGTTGTTGGGTTTTAAGATTGCTTTACTTCCAGGAATAAGATATTTGGCATAAACTTTGTTTTCATAATGTGAGAGATCCTGCCTGGCACACAGACACAGACTCTGAATTTTTAAAAGTCATCCTAGCAAATGCTTCAACCATTGAAACAAACTTGAAATTCTCCAGACTATTAATATCTTAATTCTGTGTGTGTGTGTGTGTGTGTTAGTTGTTTGGTTATGTCCAACTCTTTGCAACCCCACGGACTGCAGCATGCCAGGCTCCCCTGTCCTTCACTATCTCCTGAAGTTTGCTCAAACTCATGTCCATTGAGTTGGTGATGCCATCCAACCTCTCGTCCTCTGTTGTCCCTTTCTCCTCCTGCCTTCAATTTTTCCCAGCACCATCATCAACAGAAATGTCACTGGAATCAGTGCTACTGTTGTTTTTAATACAGGTCCTAGGAGATGACCTGACACAGAAATGCAAGCATCTCACAAAATAGAATCGATGACCACAGATACAGATAGTATGTCATGATGGCTACTGCTTTTAATAGCATCAAGGCTTAACTGTTGTGTACATCTGAGGCTGTGCCTCTGTCCACACAAGATTATTGGAATAAACCCAGAGACCAACATATTTACCTGAGGGCACAGGGTTTGTAATGCATGCCATCTCCACCCCAGAGATTCCTTGGTATATTGATCTTGCCTCCTTTTTTCTAGTCACTATTGATTTGGAGAAGAAATGGCAACCCATCCAGTATTCTTGCCTGGAGAATCGCACAGACATAAGAGTCTGGTGGGCCGCAGTCCATGGGGTTGCAAAGAGTTGGAAACACCTGAAGGACTAGGCACATAGCACAGGTCCTTCCAAGGGGGAGTATGAGGGGAAGGGATAGTTAGGGAGTGTGGTATCAACACACATAGATACTATTTTTAAAACTGATAACCAACAAGGACCCACTATACAGCACATGGAACTCTGCTCAATGTTGTGTGGCAGCCTGGATGTGAGGGGAGTTTGGGGAAGAACAGATACATGTTTATGTATGACTGAGTCTCTTTGCAGTTCACCTGAAACTAACATTATTAATGGGCTATACTCTAATACAAAATAAAAAGTTAAAAATAAAGTCTACCCCCACCAAAATTTTCTTTGAAACTTTCTCCCTCGTCATTTCTAATAGGCTGTTCCCCAAATACTTGTCACCTCCATTACACAAACATATTCACCTCACTACTAGTTTATATGGAAAAAGCTTGACATATAGCCTATTTCAGAGACTGAATCATTTTTAGCTTATTGCCTTGTCAAAGTCCCATTGAGGTTGCGTGTATTAAATCCACTTGTTCCCATCTCTGGGGACTTATGTAGCGGAAGCCACCTGGGTAATATTTTCTTCCCAATTAAATTCATTTACTTTATCTGGCATGAAAAATTTTTATTATAAGTAGTCAGAGAATTATGTGCTATCAAGACACTCAAGGGACTTACAAAAAGTGTCAAGAAAAAAATGCCTCCTTTGAAAAACATCAGTTGGGGAAGATTTATGACCCTTTTATATTTTGCCAGCCAGAAGTTCTGGCACTTTTCCCATTAACTTACAGAGCCCAAGGCAAGTGGAGCCTGGAGATGCCTAGATCTAATTACTGCAGGGTTCAGTTTGTGCCCAGTTAACATGTATAGTGTTAAAGGGTGGCCCTCGGCTGTACCAAAGTTGCAGACTGACCAGCAGTGTACCAGTCCCCAGAGGGAAACATAGTCAGCCATGTGTGAATGGAGCTCTGTTTCTGGGTAAGATTATATGTTGTCCCTGTGTTTTCATTGTGAACATGGAACTGGATAATGGCAGCAGTCTTTGTGCAAAGGGTAGGTTATAAAATTGGACTTTAATTTCAATTTTCCAGGTAACTGAGGCAAAAGTAGATCTAACTTATCCAGTTATGATGGAGTAGACAGAGCAAAATTATCTCCAGAAAATAAATCATTATCTTGTTTTGAAAAGATTTCCAGGGAAGGAAATCCATCTATCTCTGTCTCTGGGAGTTGGCACTGCCTTATATAAGCAATCAAACTATCTTCTGTCTATTCATTAATTTTCTAGTAACAAACACATCGTAGTGACATGTTTGTGACATTAAAACTGGTTCACCAAAAAGCATTTCAGCACATCCCCCAGATAAATGAAGGGGCTTCCCAGTGGTGCACTGGTAAAGAATCCTCCTGCAATGCAGGAGACTCAGGTCATATTCCTGGGTCAGGAAGATCCCTGGAGAAGGAAATGGCAACCAATGCCAGTATTGTTGCCTGGGAAACCCCATGGACAGAGGAGACTAGCAAGCTGCAGTCTATGGGGTCACAGAGTTGGACACATGATAGCACAGGTACAAATGAAATGAAATGTTAAATGTTAAATCCAATTACCATTGAACAGAAGTAGTTTTGCCTGAGGCAAATGCAGACCAGCTATCCATTTACACTTCTTTGACTTAACCATTCTTTACATGATCCTCTACAAGACTACTACACTAAAAGGAGGTTTTTATTTTTTTGTGAGTCACTGGTGCATAACTTTTCTTCCTTCCCTAGCTCAATCTTGCAAAAGTCTGGAAAAAAAATTCATTAATAAATCTATTAATCAATAAATATCTACCCAATGCACATGGTGAGCTGGATTCTGGGGACAGATGATGAACCATATTGAAATGATCGCTGCACTCAGGCAGTAGGCAGTCTTACAGAATAACAATTGTCAATGACTGAGCCCCTGTTTGGTGCCTCAGCGGGTGCCATGTTTACATCACAGGCATTGAAGAAAGCTATCTGTCATCACCCCCATTTTATAGGTGGAAAAACTGAGGCCCTGAATTTACACGACCTTTCTAAGATTTCCCAGCTTTTGAATATCAAAGCCTGGCTTTGAATTCTATTCTGTCTGTCTCAGTAGGTGCTATTCAATATTTTCAATAAGTAATGAGTAGCTTACTAATATTTAGTTTATATGCTATTTCATCTGATGAGTCACTACTCATCACTGATATATTTCACAGACATTTAATATACGACATCTTCTACTAATGATTATTAAGTAATGATGATGATTGAGATGCTTGTTT
Source organism: Redunca redunca (assembly GCA_006410935.1). Lineage (NCBI taxonomy): Eukaryota > Metazoa > Chordata > Mammalia > Artiodactyla > Bovidae > Redunca > Redunca redunca. The sequence goes on from SJYQ01001672.1 coordinate 191,479, forward strand.
TTAGATGTCAAGTCATCTAGTCCATGGAATGCCCAGTTATTTGGTTAAGTATTATTCCAGGTGTTTCGATGAGGGCATTTGGGGATAAAATTAATATTTAAATCAATTAAATATTGTAAAATTAAGTGAAGCAGATTGCTCTCCCTAATGCAGTAGGCCTCATCCAATCAGTTGAAGGCCTGAATAGAACAAAAAAGTTGACCCTTCTCCAGATAAGAGAGACTATCTCCTGTCTGACTGCTTTTGAGACAACAGTGTTTTCCCACCTTTGGACTTGAACTGAAGCATTAGTTCCTCATGCATCACAAGCCTGTTGTCTTTTAAAACTGGATTACATCATCTGTCATCCTGGTTGTCAAAACTCTGGGCTCAAACTGGAACTACACCACCTTACATAAAGCTGGAGACTCAGGAGCCCTGATGATGAAGTTCCAGTCTCAGTACAAAGGCCTGGGAAATAGGAGAACTGAGATTGAGGAAGAGTCAATGTTTCAGTCCAAGGCCAAAGGCAAGAACAGTAATATCTTTATTCAGTTCAGTTGTTCAGTCATATCCAACTCTTTGTGACCCTATGGGCTGCAGCATGCCAGGCCTCCCTGTCCATCACCAACTCCCAGAGTTCACTCAAAATCATGTCCATTGAGTCGGTGATGCCATCCAACAATCTCATCCTGTTTTTCCCTTCTCCTCCTGCCTTCAATCCTTCCCATCATTGGGATCTTTTCAAATGAGTCAGCTCTTCACATCAGGTGGCTAAAGTACTGCAGTTTCAGCTTCAGAATCAGTCCTTCCAATGAATATTCAGGACTGATTTCCTTCAGGATGAACTGGTTGGATCTCCTTGCAGTCAAAGGGAATCTCAAGAGTTGTCTCCAACACCACAGTTCAAAAGCATCAATTCTTTGGCATTCAGCTTTCTTTATAGCCCAAATTTCACATCAATACATAACTACTGAAAAAACCATAGCCTTGACTAGATGGACCTTTGTTGGCAAACTAATGTCTCTGCTTTTTAATATGTTGTCTAGGTTGGTCATAACTTTTCTCCCAAGGAGTAAGCTTTTTTTAAAAAAAAAATTTCATGACTGCAGTCACCATCTCCAGTAATTTTGGAGCCCCAAAAAATAAAGTCTGACACTGTTTCCACTGTTTCTCCATTTATTTCCCATGAAGTGATGGGGTCAGATGCCATGATCTTTGTTTTCTGAATGTTGAGCTTTAAGCCAAATTTTTCACTCTCCTCTTTCACTTTCATCAAGAGGCTTTTTAGTCCCTCTTCACTTTCTGCCATAAATGTGGTGCCATCTGCATATCTGAGGTTATTGATGTTTCTCCCGGCAATCTTGATTCCAGCTTGTGTTTCTTCCAGCCCAGCGTTTCTCATGATGTACTCTGCATAGAAGTTAAATAAGCAGGGTGACAATATGCAGCCTTGACATACTCCTTTTCCTATTTGGAACCAGTCTGTTGTTCCATGTCCAGTTCTAACTGTTGCTTCTTGGCCTGCATACAGATTTCTCAGGTGGTCTGGTATTCCCACCTCTTTCAGAATTTTCCACAGTTTATTATGATCCACACAGTCAAGGGTTTGCCATAATCAGTGAAGCAGAAATAGATGTTTTTCTGGTATTCTCTTTTTCAATGATCCAACAGATGTTAGCAATTTGATCTCTGATTCCTCTGCCTCTTCAAAATCCAGCTTGAACATCTGGAAGTTCATGGTTCATGTACTGTTGAAGCTTGGCTTAGAGAATTTTGAGCATTACTTTGCTAGCATGCAAGATGAATGCAATTGTGCAGTAGTTTGAATATTCTTTGGCATTGCCCTTCTTTGGGATTGGTATGAAAACTGACCTTTTCCAGTCCTGTGGTCACTACTGAGTTTTCCAAATTTGCTGGCATATTGAGTGCAGCACTTTCACAGCATCATCTTTCAGGATTTGCAATAGCTTAACTGGAATTCTATCACCTCCACCAGATTTCTTCATAGTGATGCTTCCTAAGGCCCACTTGACTTTACATTCCAGGATGTCTGGCTCTAGGTGAGTGATCACACCATCATGATTATCTGGGTCGTGAAGATCTTTCTTGTATAGTTCTTCTGTGTATTCTTGCCAACTCTTCTTAATATCTCCTGAATCTGTTAGGTTCATACAATTTCTGTCCTATATTGAGCCCATCTTTGCACAAAATGTTCCCTTGACATCTCAAATTTTCTTGAAGAGATCTCTAGTCTTTCCCATTCTATTGTTTTCCTCTATTTCTTTGCACTGATCACTGAGGAAGTCTTTCTTATCTCTTCTTGCTATTCTTTGGAACTCTGCATTCTAATGGGTATATCTTTCCTTTTCTCCTTTGCTTTTCACTTCTCTTCTTTTCACAGCTATTTGTAAGGCCTCCTCAGACAGCCATNTTGTAAGGCCTCCTGAGACAGCCATTTTGCTTTTTTGCCTTTCTGTTTCTTGGGGAAGGTCTTGATCCCTGTCTCCTGTACAATGTCATGAACCTTTGGCCATAGTTCTTCAGGCACTCTGTCTATCAGATCTAATCCCTTGAATCTATTTCTCAGTTTCACTGTATAATCGTAAGGGATTTGATTTAGGTCATACTTAAATGGTCTAGTGGTTTTCCCTACTTTCTTCAATTTAAGTCTGAATTTGGCAATAAGGAGTTCATGATCTGAGCCACAGTCAGCTCCCAGTCTTGTTTTTGCTGACTCTATAGAGCTTCTCCATCTTTGGCTGCAAAGAATATTGATTACTGCAAAGTAATCAATCTGATTTTCGTGTTGACCATCTGGTGATGTCCATGTGTAGAGTCTTCTCTTGTGTTGTCAGAGCGTGTTTGCTATGACCAGTGCGTTCTATTGGCAAAACTCTATTAGACTTTGCCCTGCTTCATTCTGTTGTCCAAGGCCAAAATTGCCTGTTACTCTAGGTATCTCTTGACTTCCTACTTTTGTATTCCAGCCCCCTATAATGAAAAAGACATCTTTTGGGGGTGTTAGTTCTAGGAGGTCTTGTAGGTCTTCAAAGAACCATTCAACTTCAGCTACTTCAGCATTATTGGAGGGCATAGACTTGGATTACTGTAATATTAAATGGTTTGCCTTGGAAACGAACAGAGATCATTCTGTCATTTTGAGATTGCATCCAAGTACTGCATTTCAGACTCTTTTGTTGACCATGATGACTACTCCATTTCTTCTAAGGGATTCCTGCCCACAGTAGTAGATATAATGGTCATCTGAGTTAAATTCACCCATTCCAGTCCATTTTAGTTCGCTGATTCCTAGAATGTCGACATTCACTCTTGCCGTCTCCTGTCTGACCACTTCCAATAAAGCCTTGATTCATGGACCTAACATTCCAGGTTTCTATGCAATATTGCTCTTTACAGCATCAGACCTTGCTTCCATCACCAGTCACATCCACAACTGGGTGTTGTTTTTGCTTTGGCTCCGTCTTTTCATTCTTTCTGGAGTTATATCTCCACTGGTCTCCAGTAGCATACTGGGCACCTACTGACCTGGGGAGTTCTTCTTTCAGTGTCCTATCTTTTTGCTGTTTCATACTGTTCATGGGGTTCTCAAGGCAAAGAATACTCAAGTGGTTTGCTATTCCCTTCTCTATCTTTATGACTATATCCTATTGATTCTGCCTTTCTAATACAATGATGAGATAAGCAAGATAAAAATGTATTTGTGCTGGGGTGATGATAACAGTAGTTGATTTGGGCTCATTAGACAAGTAAATTTTTAACTAAAATTTTCAGTTTTTTAACTTCATGCCTCCTGGGAAAAAGTGATTAAAATGCTTACATTTGAGTTCTTGTAACCAACTTTCATCCATTCAACCTTAACTGTTACTAATCTACTCTTTAAAAGACATTTTTGCAAGATCTTTATATATGAGAATCTTTGCCTGTGGGTAGTATGCATTCAACAAAAATAAATAATACATTATACAGGAAAGCAACATCAAATAAGTCGTAGCTGAATTAAACAGTGTATATAGTAGTTGAATTAAAATGTGAATAAAGAAAAAGAAGCAAGTGATTACATATAAAGAAACAAGAAACTTTTATTAGTGTAGACATCATTTGAGAACTGGAGTAGGGCCAAGTGAAGAGCTATGAACATGTATGAATGTACACAAGATATGATAGATTTCTCAGTGACCCCTAGTTCTTTTAAGATTAAACTGTAAAACTCATATTGAAGTCTTCACAAGTTTATGGCTTCTGAAATGATGTATTATAAATTCAAAGGCAAGACAGTTTGCTTTTACCCTGGAAAATAAAGAGAGTTGACCTATTTGTCACGCATTCCTTGGTCACAGGAGTTGTGCTTTTAAGCTGTCAAAGTCTTTTTTTTTTTTTTAATCATCTATAGCTAAGGATTCAAGGAGACGCATACAACCAAAAATACACAGTGTGTGAACGTGCTCAGTCATGTTTGACTCTTTGCAGACCCCGACGGACTATATCCACCAGGCTTCTCTGTCCACAGGACTTTCCCTGCCAAGAATACTGGAGTGGGTTGCAATTTCCTCCTCCAGGGGATCTTCCTGACACAGGGATGAAATTCACATCTCCTACAACTCCTGTATTGCAGGCAGATTCTTTACCACTGAGCCATCTGGAAAGCCAAAAGTACGCAATGTTTCATTTAATAAACTTATCTTGCCAGAATTTCCAGGAACTTGCCCAGTGACAAAATAAATCTTTTACAATTGCCCCCTTGGCACTTCTTACAATACATCACCAACTTCATTGTGTGTAAGAGGCAGTTTGAGGCAAACTCTCTGGATCACTCAATATCTAAGAAGCTTCTTTTCTTAATTTTTTTTAAACTTTAAAAATTACTTAATTTTAAAATTAAAATATTTTTTAAATTTAATTTTTTTTAAATAGGTTCCTTCCATTTTTAAAAGCACTAACAAGCAAATGGTTTTTGAAAATTNAAAGATCTGTGTTCTGGAAGGCTAAAGTAAGAGCAGGGTGAACGATGGAGTAATAGCCCAGTGGGAAAAAAACAGGGAAGGCTTCTAGAAAGGGTTCAGTTCAGTTCAGTCACACAGTCATGTCCAGCTCTTTGCAACCGCATGGACCACAGCACGGCAGGCTTCCCTGTCTATCATCAACTCCTGGAGCTTGCTCAAACTCATATTCATTGAGTCGGTGATGCCATCCAACCATCTCATCCTCTCATCTCATCCTCGCACCCTTCTAATCCTCTGTCACTCCCTTCTCCCCCTGCCTTCAATCTTGCCCATCATCCAGGTCTTTTCCACTGAGTCACTTCTCTGCATCAGATGGCCAAACTATCGGAGCTTCAGCTTGAGCATCAGTTCTTCCAATGAATATTCAGGACTGATCTCCTTTAGAATGGACTGGTTGGATCTCCTTGCAGTCCAAGGGACTCTCAAGAGTCTTCTCCAACACCACAGTTCAAAAGCATCAGTTCTTCAGCGCTCCGCTTTCTTTATGGTCCAACTCTCACATCCATACATGACTACTGGATAAACCATAGCTTTGACTAGATAGACCTTTTTCACTTTGCCAACAAAGGTCTAGAAAGGGTTAGTGCTTAAGAAAAGATGCAGGCCATAAATGAGTAATGATGGAAGTACCATCATTCCAGGCAGGAGCAAGAGAAGTTACATATATGAGCAAGTTGGCCCATCCAGCATAACCAGCACCCTGGTGTGTCATCGTGGTCTTCTTTTTCCAGCTCTGCACAAGTGTTCAGGTAGCATCATTTACACACTGCACAAGAAGCATGCAGGAAAGGTCACTCAATGATGTCCAAAAAACTTGAACAATGTGTATACATCATGTAAGTCAAGTGTTCTCCATCATTTAGGCACATGGGAAGTTACCCAAAGAGGAGCCCAGACAACTGGAAAGCACTGGTGATAACTGCACAGCATCAATTACCCAGTGTTAAGAGGACTGGCCCTCCTCTTTCACAGAAGCCTTCTTCTGATAATATCTGAAATAACACTGTCTCAGCTTTGTCATTGCTTATAAACTTTATTCATTTTGAAATTAAAATACTTGCCACATGGATTATAAATTCACATTTTAGTATAAGTTATTTTAAGATTCTCTCTTAACAGCATTTGTGGGATTTTATGGTTTTTAATATTTATTTTTTTGGCTACATCTGGTTTTATTTGTGCATGCAGGCTTCTCTTTAGTTGCAGCACATGGGGAGTTACCCAGTGGCAAGTGGGATCTTTGTTCCCCAACCAGGAATCCAACCCATATCCCTGGCAGTGGAAGGTAAATTCTTAACCACTGGACCACCAGGGAAGACCCAGAAAATGTTTTTAAAGACATACAATTTAATAGCCATAAATGATTTTAAAACAATTTCATCTTAGATTTTTGTCTTAACAGAAAATTTGAAAATACTCTTTAGAGAGTAAAAACTTTCTCTCCTGGTCCAATTTCTCATCTGTCTTTATTCTCACTACTTTTAGTGAGTGGATCATCTTAACTTCTTCCAAATAAAAAACTATTCTGAAACTCTTTTCAGATGTAATAGACAGTAAAGTATAATTTCCTCCAGGATTCAAGTCCTCATCTCCTTGACAATTTGGTCTGTGTTTAAAACAAAATGAAAGAAAAGGTTATAATTTAAACCTTTAAAGATTTATGAGAAGCATACTGTCTGTTTGGAAAAACTGAAAGCTGGAAAATCAGATGAATTGAGGAAGGTGTTTTTATACCTCTTATTTGTGCTTTCCAAACCCCCCAGGGTTGCCAGCTTGGGTGGAACTTCTCCTCACAAGCTTTGTGGTGAGAATTTTGACACTTTCACTCTGGTTCCTATTGGAAATACCATAGTATAAGCCTTCTGTGCAATATTTCAGCAATTGTCCTGCCAATTCAGGAATTATAGAAAGAAAAAGTTAGCCAAACACTTCCAGAATGTTAAAAGGCTTTAGTTTGAAAGTAATAGTCAAGCTGTAACTGCTCTCCAAAATCCCTAAATTGAAGATAAATATATCAGGAAAGAATGCTTTTAGCTGAAAGTAACAGAAAAATAGACTAACACAGACTTAAACAGGAGACATTTGCTGTTTATTTAACTTCCAAATTAGGTGATATTAGTAAATCATCCAGAACTGGGAGGGCCACTACACAACGCTGATGCTATCAGTCTCTCCTCTCTATCACTTTAAGCCTCTGAAGCTTTTATAGAGACTGACTATAAATTTGTTGTCTAACTCAGACAACAATTGAGTGTGAAAGGGGGTCAATTATCAGTAATTACAACGAGGTGAAGAAGTGAAAGTCATTCAGTCATGTCCGACTCTTTGCCACCCCTGGAATTCTCCAGGCCAGAATATTGGAGTGGGTAGCCTTTCCCTTCTCCAGGGGATCTTCCCAACCCAGGGATCAAACCCAGGTCTCCTGCACTACAGGCAGACTCTTTACCAGATGAGCCACAAGGGAAGCTCATTACAAGGGAAGTAATTACAATACTGATATTCTAATAATCAGAAATTACACTGTGGCAGCAGGACTCACATGGGACTGCCTTAGGCAAATCAGTACACATGATTACACATACCCTCACCTGCTTCAGGCCAGTTCCTTCATTGTCTCAAAGTGGCTGCCACTGTTTCAAACATTGGTCCTATCACCATATTTAAATGCAAGAAGCAAGGGGTAGAAGACATAATAGCAAGCTTGCTTTCCAGGCTGGCTCCTTTTTCAGAAAGAAGCTGCTTTCTTAGAGGTGCTCAGTAGATATCAGATACAAAGCTCCTGGCCCAGAGGGCGCCTCCCCTGGAGAGTCCACAAAGAGGTCAAGGTGGGGGTTAACTTTCAGATGCACTGCTATTTCTTTGTGGTCTTAACAAAAGGCCTCACACTCCCAAACTCCATCCTGGCTGGGGGTTTGGGGTCGGGGTTCGGGGAGGGCGGGCTTCTTTATAGTCAAGAGCCACTGGTGAAGGTGCTATTTCACTGCACTAAGAAACACCTAGAAGGACGCCCTGTCTAAAGTAGTTCCGCCATGCAAGCCCTTGCAGAGGCAGCAGGTGACCACATAGCTTTTTCCTTAAAAAAGCTAAAAAATTAATATGAAGAAGAATGGCAATATCAACAGAAGTTTTAAGCACTGGTCTTAAAGTGCTTAAAAGCCAGAGCCTTAGAAGTCTAAGGAGCATCAGGGGCTGTGCGCGCATCTTCCTCTGCATCTCTGCGCTCCTGGTGCCAGGCTCGTGGCCTGGATGCTGCAGAACCTCACAGTGTCTGCAAGCCCCTTCCAGACGCCGGCCTGCTGGTGAGTCCCTCAGTTCCTGAGACAGTCTCCCAGCAGTGCTGACCACGGCAGAAAAACGTAAGAAGAGCATCTCTGCCCATGTAACAGGAGTAAAAGATATCAACGAAGGTGGGTCGCTCCAGCAACACGGGTGTCCTGGAGCCAGCGTGCACCTGCATCCACAGCTCCAAAGCCACTGTGCGGACTTAAGAGTGGGAAGTGCTGGTTGATTTCACCTTCTGTGAGTCACGCCCTGCATCCCAGAGGACAGCCAGCTGTTTACCTAAATCTGAAGCAAAAGGGCTTGAATCGTCCTGCTGCAAAATCCAGAAAGAAAATACTGCATGGCTAGGGTTGACAAAACACCTAGGCTTAGCCCAATAAGAAAACTAATAATTAATTTAAATGATCAATTAATTAATTAAATGGAAGTCAACGTAAATGTCTGTTATTTTCTAGTCTGGTTATAGCATTGTATGTTAAAACGATCACGTTCAAGTTGAGACAACCTTACTATTTTCAACTTGTGATACTTAGCTCATTATCTGATTTTAAAAAAATCTCAATAATAAGCTGTTATGAGGTCTGTGCTTGGTGATTCTTCAGGAAACAAAATGTTTACTAGACATTTATTCTATGAATCACAAACCTCTCTCTGTGCTTTGGATTTTGTCTCATTTGATTATCATAATCCTCACTGTTCTTTAGGGTTTACTAGATACCACACCCTGCATTAAAGTCTCTAGATGTATCATTAATTGATTTAATTATTATCATAACCCAGTAAGACTGTTACATTAGTATCCCAGTTTTTAAAGTGAGCATATTGGGCACAGAGAAGTTAAGTAACTTGCCCAAGGTCACACAGTAAGTTCAGAGGTGGAACATTCATAGGAATCTGACTCCAGGGTGTGTTTGTTCCAACCACAGCTGCCCTCCCAATAAACCCCTAAAGCCATGCTCCCAATTCATCCCACCCTCCCCTTCCTCACTGTGTCCACAAGTTATCGGTGTCTGTGGAGTAACATCTATATAAATACACTACCATATGTAAAACAGTTTAGCTAGTGGGAAGCTGCTGTATAGCACAGGGAACTCAGCTCTAGTATTTGCCGATGACCTAGAAGAGTCGGGTAGGGGGAGGTGGGAGAGAAGCTCAAGAGGGAAAGGATATATGTATACATATAGCTGAATCATATACACATGGCACCACCAACTCAATGAACATGAGTTTGAGCAAACTCCAAGAAACAGTGAAAGCCAGGGAATCCTGGTGTGCTGCGGTCCCTGGGGTCACAGATAGCCAGACAAGACTGAGTGACTGAACAACAACAATATAACTGATTCACATTGTTGTACAGCAGCAACTAATACAACGTTGTAAAGCAACTATATTCCCAAATAAAAACAGTGAGAAACATCCCCAAAGGAGCAGCTAATATAGTATTATAAAGTAGCTGTCTTCTGTGAACAGAACGTAGACTAGATGGGTCAACAAACTACTAATTTTTAGCAAAGGATTTCAAATATAAATATAATATTAAATTATATATATTTTTAAATTTTTTCATAAAGCCCTAATAAATTGTCACCACAAAAAAAAAAAAAAATTGTCACCACGGCCTCTGAGAAAGGTGACAGACCTTTAGACTTTCCCACCAGAGGGATGTGCTGCTTCCTGTGTCCTCTTTTTTTTTTTTTTAATTTTTATTTTTACTTTAGTTTACTTTACATTACTGTATTGGTTTTGCCAAACATTGACATTAATTCACCACGAGTGTACATGCGTTCCCAAACACGAATCCCCTCCCATCTCCCACCCCATACCATCCTGTGTCCTCTTATTCCATCCCTGCATCCAAAGACAAGAGACAGTGTCGAGTAGACATTACCTGAATAAATAAAATGTGAAAGTGAAAGTGGTAGTCCCTCAGTCATGTCCCACTCCTTGCAACCCCATGGACTGTAGCCTGCCAGGCTCCTCTGTGCATGAAATTCTCCAGGCAAGGATACCAGAGTGGGTTGCCATGCCCTCCTCCAGGGGATCTTCCCTACCCAGGGGTCGAACTCAGGTCTTCTACATTGCAGGCAGATTCTTTACCATCTGAGCCACCAGGGAAGCCCAAATAAAGTATAAGTATTATTATTTTAATAATAATAAGGAAAAGTAGAAGCTGAGTCAGGCAGAACCACTCAAGGTGCAATTGACTCTGTCTGCTTCTAAAGTCCTGACACTTGCCCATCTCACACTGTTGGCAACACGGAATCCATGGCTGCACTGTGGATTTTTCCAGCATGCACTGCTGGGAGTGAGATTTCAAGACATTCTCCTCAATTCATCTAAGAGCTTCTTTGGAGGGAGAGGGGTGGGTGCTGGGGGAGAACAGACTGGGGGAGTGGGAGGGGTCATTTTATTCTCCTTGGCATCTCTAGCTCCCCACTGTTTGTAACAAAGTACACCCGGGAAAGTTGGTTGGCAGCCTTTTAATAGAAACTCCATGGGGTTTTTTTTGTTGTTTTTATAGAAGTTTACCAAGATGAGATCATTTTTATTCTACCACTATAACTTTTGTTTGAGAAAAACACTAGCAAGTATCTCCTTCCAGAAACCTTGCAAATCAATCTGTGGAGTCGCCGAGGCCCTGTAGCCATCTGTTACGCAGATGCAAGAGTTGTTTATTCATACTTTCCCATTCATCTGTCTTGTGTTTCCTCTTGTCCATGTCTCACGTAAGGTAAACAAAAACCTGTCAGAGTGTGACAAAAGCCAAGACCTGAATCTGCCTGTGCCCAGAAGGAGAGTATCTGTCAAGGGAGGGAGGGAGCACAGAGGGTGTTGGGCTTAGTCACTCAGTCGTGTCTGACTCTTTGTGACCCTATAGACTATAGCCCATCAGGCTCCTCTGTCCATGGAATTCTCCAGGCGAGAATGCAGAAGCCGGTTTCCATGCCCTCCTCCAGGGGATCTTCCAGACCCAGGGATCAAATCCAAGTCCCCCACATTGCAGGCAGATTCTTTACTGTCTGAGCCACCAGGGAAGCCCAGCACAGAAGGTGAAGGCAAGAAAACCCCCTTCTTACTCTTCCAAGACAGAAGGTCATTTAAATTTTCTGATTACATAGTCCTCCATGTCTGACCTTTGAAATGCCCTTTGGATGGCAAAAAAACATTAGGAGTGTCATGCAAAGATTTCCAACACTATACTACTTTTTCTATTATTTAAAAAATTGCTGGTTCTTTTACCTAGGCAAAAAGATTTGCTTCTCTAACTCAGAGAATGAGTTCATGGAAATGCATAGGAGACCCAGCTCCCACCCCTAGGTTGGGAAGATCCCCTGGAGACGGAAATGGAAAACCACTCCAGTATTCTTGCCTGGAGAATTCCATGGACAGAGGAGCCTGCTGGGCTACATACAGTCCATGAGGTCACAAAGAGTGGGACATGACTGAGCGACTAACACTTTCACTTCACTTTTACCTAGGCAAAAAGTTTTGCTTCTCTAATTCAGAGAACGAATTCATGGAAATGCATAGGTTTTCTAATAAAAGAAATTCTCTTATCAACCCAGAAACCCTGGAGAAGATATTCTTAGTAATTTTCACCATCTTTTCCTAACAATAATTTGAATCCGTTCCCTCCAGTTAAATATCATTAGTGACAGAATAGCCAAAGCAAACTGAGTTAATCAAAGTGAAATTAATTATTCCACATACCTTAAAAATTTAGAACTTCTGTGATGGCCCAGAAGGTAGAGAATCTGCCTACAGTGTAGGAGACCTGGGTTCGATCCCTGGGTCAGGAAGATTCCCTAGGCAAGGGGATGGCAACTAGTGCTGCTGCTGCTGCTGCTAAGTCACTTCAGTCATGTCCAACTCTGTGCGACCCCTTAAACGGCATCCAACAGGCTCCCCCGTCCCTGGGATTCTCCAGGCAAGAACACTGGAGTGGGTTGCCACTTCCTTCTACCACTAGTAGATCCCCAGGAAAAACAAAACAAACAACTCTGGAGCTATATGGTACTGGAGAAGACACTGGAGAGTCCCTTAACAGCAAGGAGATCAACTCAGTCAGTCCTAAAGGAAATCAACCCTGAATATTCATTGAAAAGACTGATACTGAGGCTAAAGGAAATAAATTTCTTTTTTAAGCACCCCTAGTCTGTGGTCCTTTGTTATCAGCAGCTCTACTTAATTCATCCAAGACAATAGAGCAATGGTGCAGCTTTTGAAGAATGCAAACATATACAGTCTTATGGGATGGCAAGATATAGAGGGTCATCTGGAAGAATCAGAGAGCTGAGCTGACAGCCAGCAAGGAAATGGGGCTTTAAGAAAATGGCTTTTGCCAACAACCTGAATATGGGCTTCGGTGGTGCAGTGGTAAGGAACCCCCCTGCTAATGCAGGAGACACCAGAGATGAGGGTTTGATCCCTGGGTGGGGGGGGAAGATCCCCTGGAGGAGGACATGGCAACCCACTGGAGAATCCCATGGACAGAGGAGCCTGGCGGGCTACAGCCTATGAGGTCAGAGTCAGACACGACTGAAGCGACTTAGCAAGCACACAACAACCTGAATAAGCCTGCAAGTGGGTTCCTCCCCAGAGCATTCAGAAAGGAACCCAGCACTGCCAGCACCTACTGTTAGCCTTAGGAAACTCTAAGCAGATGAGGCCCCTGGGATTCTCTCTGTCAGACTTCTGGCATAACTGAGAGATAAGAGCTAGATGTTTGAAAATATTATGTTTGGGCTAATTTGTCATGGCAGCAATGAAAAATGACTCTCCCTCCATCTCTCATCACCACCTGCTTTTCCTCTGCACACCATGCACCCTGCCCTGTATGGCTCCCAGAAACAGATGTTCTCTCTAGTGCCTTGGGTTTGATTGCTTTGCCTGGAATGTTCTTTCCTTTGTTTCTGTTCTTTCCAAGGTGCAGCTTCTAATCTTCACCTCTTACTGCACATGCTCAGGGAGTCCTGACTGCGAGCTCCATCAGGGCTTCATCTAGGCATCGTTTACTCCAGCACTGTGTGGTGTTCATGTAGGAGCATGTAGTCCCCTGTTTACTTGTTCAGCTGTCCCTTGAGAATAAGGGGTGAGGCAGATTGGTTCAAGACGGGGGAGTAGAAGGACATGCTCTCATTTCTCCTGCCAGAGCGGCAAAATCGCAACTAGCTGTTGAAAAACTATCGAAGGGAAGACAATGGGACTCACACACACACACACACAAAGATACCACACATTCAAGACAAAGGAGAAGCCACAACAAAACAGTAGGAGGGGCACAATTGTGATAAAATCAAATCCTTTACTGGACAGGTGGGTTACTCACAACCGGAGAACAATTATACCAAAGCAGTTCTCACACTGTTGTGAAGTTTCTAGGCCCCACATCAGGCTCCCCAGCCTGGGGATCTGGCCAAAGGACTGGGAATCCCCAGGGAATCTGATTTTGAAAACCAGTGGGTTTTGATTACAGAGCTTCCATAGGACTCGGGGAAAGAGAGAACGAGGGGTGAAATTAATTGAACAAGGAGGCCATCAGACAGAAGAGGTCGAATGCTATGTCAGCTTACTTAGGTTAATTCAGAACCTAATCCTGCACCTGCCTCAAGGCTACAAAATCAAAACCCAAGGTCACTCAGTCAAATGCAGCCGACTTAGATTGTCGCTTTAGCTGATCAATAGTTTCCTTACTTTGCTTCTGTCTTCTCTCTGTAGTTTCCCTGCTCCTGTCCTTAGAACATTCTGGACCACTTTCTGTTCATCACTGTCTATTGAAATCAATTTTCGCTCAAATAAACTCTTAAATGGAAAAGCCCCCGATGCTGAGAAAGATTGAGGGCAGGAGGAGAAGGCAGCGACAGAGGATGAGATGGTTAGATGGCATCACCGACTCAATGAATGTGAATTTGAGCAAACTCCAGGAGACAGTGAAAAACAGGGAAACCTGGTGTGCTGCGGTCCATGGGGTCTCAAAGAGCTGGACATGGCTTAGCAGCTGAACAACAACAACTGTTTATCTTTTGACAAAGGACACTGTCTTATTCATCTTTTCATCTCCAGTATCAGTCTATACAGAAGATGAGCAGTAAATGGGTAGAACTGATGGATCCAGACAAATAAAACTAGTCAACAGCTTTCATTACAGGACTGAACCTAAAAAAAGATGAAGGCCGGAAACAGAGCTCTAGGGCCCCTGAAGTGTATAGACAGCACAGCTCACCCAGCATGGGGGTGGGGATAAGATCTCCGAAAATATATCGAAAAGTGTTTTCAAAAAATATTTTCAGTCCCTGCAAATTCCTTTGCTCTAAGATTCCCTTCCCACTTAATAAGTCATTCATTTCTTCGGGAGAGGGAAAATACAGCCTAGAACAAACTACGCTGCCTTGACTCTGAATTTATTAGACTTCTCCCCCCGCCCCCGCCCCCGCAATGGGACAATAGAATTGAAATCTGGGCTCTGGAGAGAGGAAAGAGGATTTTCTATATTCCAAAGGCTTTTCATATTAAGAGAAATGTTTCAAGCCTGCTGTTGCTGCTAAGTCACTTCAGTCATGTCCAACTCTGCATGACCCCATAGACAGCAGCCCACCAGGCTCCACCATCCCTGGGATTCTCCAGGCAAGAACACTGGAGTGGGTTGCCATTCCTTCTCCAATGCATGAAAGTGAAAAGTGAAAGTGAAGTCGCTCAGTTGTCTCCGACTCTTAGCGACCCCATGGACTGCAGCCCACCAGACTCCTCTGTCCATGGGATTCTCCAGGCAAGAGTACTGGAGTGGGGTGCCATTGCCTTCTCCGTTCAAACCTGAGCATACACTTTTACCATAAGCTGCAGTGTAGCCAATAGAGACATTTTAATAACCCATCTAATGTCTAAATCCAGTGATTTACAAGAAGGGAATTTCAACCCCAAAGTAGGTGACCTCCAAACCCATGCTTTCTCCTGCTAGAGAATTTTGCATCAAAAGAATTTACTGCTTTTGAAAATAGTAATTTCCCTGTAATTGGCCATATGCAAACAAGGCTTCATGACCTCCTGGCTTCAGTGATGTGAAACAGATTCTGACATAAACAGGTGGCTTGGCAGGTAAACTTTCAAGTGAGATCTGACCCTTAGGACTCCAGAAAGCTATGAAAATGTTGGTTTTCTTATTTAAAAATTAGTTGCAAATGCTGTATCTGTCTCATAGTTTAAAACAAAATCTAAAGCTGAACCACTCTGAATAATTCAATCACACATGCATGCTTACATGCTAAGTCGCTTCAGTTCAGTTCAGTTCAATCTCTCAGTCGTGTCTGACTCTTTGCAACCCCATGGACTGCAGCACACCAGGCTTCCCTGTCCATCACCAACTCGCAGAGCTTGTTCAAACTCACATCCATCAAATCGGTGATACCATCCAATCATCTCATTCTCTGTTGTCCGCTTCTTCTCTTGCTTTCAGTCTTCCCAAGCATCAGGGTCTTTTCCAGTGAGTCAGTTCTTCATATCAGATAGCCAGAGTATTAGGGCTTCAGCTTGAGCATCAGTTCTTCCAATGAATATTCAGAACTGATTTCCTTTAAGATTGCCTGGTTTGGTCTCCTTGCTGTCCAAGGGACTCTCAAGAGTCTTCTCCAACCCCACAGTTCAAAAGCATCAACTCTTCAGCACTCAGTTTTCTTTATGGCCTAATTCTCACATCCATACATGACTACTGGATAAACCATAGCTTTGACTAGATGAACCTTTTTTGGCAAAGTAATGTCTCTGCTTTTTAATATGCTGTCTAGGTTGGTCATAGCTTTTCTTCCAAGGAGCAAGCGTCTTTTAATTTCATGGCTGCAGTCACCATCTCCAGTGATTTTTGGAGCCCCCAAAAAATAGTCTCTCACTGCTTCCATTGTTTCCCTGTCTATTTGCCATGTAGCTATGGGATCAAATGCCATGATCTTTGTTTTCTTGAATGTTGAATTTTAAGCCAACTTTTTCATTCTCCTCTTTCACTTTCATCACTTTCACTTTCATCAGGCTCTTTAGTTCCTCTTAGCTTTCTGCCATAAGGGTGGTGTCATCTGCATATCTGAGGTTATTGATATTTCTCCCTGCAATCTTGATTCCAACAGCATTTTGCATGATAAGAGTACATAAATAAGCAAGGTGACAATATACAGCCCTGGCGTACTCCTTTCCCAATTTGGAAACTGTCCGTTGTTCCATGTCCCATTCTAACTGTTGCTTCTTGACCTGCATGCAGATTTCTCAGGAGGCAGGTAAGGTGGTCTGATATTCCAATCTCTTTAAGAATTTTCCACAGTTTGCTGTGATCCACACAGGCAAAGGCATTACTATAGTTAGTGAAGCAGAAGTAGATATTTTTCTGGAATTCTCTTGCTTTTTCTATGATCCAACAAATGTTGGCAATTTGATCTCTGGTTCTTCTACTTTTTCCAAATCCAGCTTGAATATATGGAAGTTCTTGGTTCACTCACTGTTGAAGTCTAGCTTTAGTTGTGTCCAACTCTTTGGGACCCTATGGACTGTAGCCCACCAGGCTGCTCTGTCCATGGGGATTCTCCGGGCAAGCATAATGGAATGGGTTGCCATGCCCTCCTCCAGGGAGTCTTCCCAACACAGGTATCAAACCCACGTCTCTTACATTTCCTACATTGGCAGGCGGGTTCTTTACTACTACTACCTGGGAAGCCAAATCCACTCAACTAACTGGGAAAATTATATTAAGAATATGAATTTTTTTGACTGAAGAGTAGCAATTTAGTTCAAAGCAAGAACTGTTTTATGCAATTACTCCTTCCTCAATAGAAAAAATGAAATGTGGACATAGAAATACCATATGCATTGGAATTCCAAATAGGTACTTAAATATGTAGTATAAATATTTACATTGTGAAATATCCATGATCAGCATGACAAATGCAAGCAGAAAAGTAGTGTGTGAGGTGTTATTTCATTTTTATTTGAAGTTATTTCTCATTATATAGAATATAAAAACCTGAAGGTAGGTGCATGCATGCCTACAATAAATGCTTAGCTCAAGTATGGTTGTTTTAAAAAAAGTGGGAGTAGATTGGGAAATGGAAAAAAGTAGGCATATAATACATAGATAGATGTAAGGATATCAGTTCAGTTCAGTTCAGTCGCTCATTTGTGTCCGACTATTTGCAACCCCATGAACTGCAGCACGCCAAGCCTCCCTGTCCATCACCAACTCCCAGAGTTCACTCAAACTCACATTCATTGAGTTAGTGATGCCATTCAGCCATCTCATCTTCTGTCATCCCCATCTCCTCCTGCCCCCAATCCCTCCCAGCATCACGGTCTTTTCCAATGAGTCAACTCTCCACATGAGGTGGCCAAAGTACTGGAGTTTCAGCTTCAGCATCACTCCTTCCAAAGAACACCCAGGACTGATCGCCTTTAGAATGGACTGATTGGATCTCCTTGCAGTCCAAGGGACTCTCAAGAGTCTTCTCCAACACCACAGTTCAAAAGCATCATATCACCAATTTTTTAAAAGTTTTAGCCATGAGCTATTGATGCCCTAATTTATTTAACTAAAAATACATGTCATGAGCTTATATAGCTAGCAGACTTCTAGAAAAAGCAAGAGTCCTGATAACGTCTCCCACACTCTAGAGCTGCAAACTCTGACAGCAGTGCTTCTGTGATCTCTCCCCAGGCCCATTCCAAAGCTACTCGGATCTCTAATCGTTCTTGTCAAAGATCCTCCAAGTTTCACAGGCAGAAGATCCTGGTGATTCCTGGGCTGTGTCTTTGGTCTCAGCTACTCAACAGGAGTTCAGCAAGCACTTGCCATGAAAACGAAAACTCAAGGGAAGGCAGGAAGTCCTGTCCACTTGACCCCAGGGCAGGCACGGGGATGCAGATGGAAACTTAAGAGTTTGTTTCCGTCTGGGCTGGGTGTGTTCAAAGCCTTGGGCAAGCAACTTGAATAAATAAGATGGAGATTCCAGGCTTGGAGCAAAGCAGAGAAATCGGTGCCCAAGGAGAGGGTAATCCGACCAGGGGGGAGTGATGCTTTCTCTCTTTTAGGCAAGAAAACCTGAGGGCATTCAACTCAGTAAGGACTCATCAGGAGGAAAGCAGAGAGTTGGAACCTGTGGCAGGAAGAGACTGCGGTAAAAAGAAAGAGTCCAGGAAGAGCAGGGAGTACTTCTGGCAGTGATGCTCATGATCCAGGAGACAAGGGGAGGGGAGGGGAGCAGAGGGATGTCAGGGAGGATAAGAGGAGAAAATGCTAAGCTTCTGTCTTCTTGAAAGATGTGGATAGGGAGCTTGATAGCTCCAGAAATGCAATTATTCTTACTAATATGAAAAGCTATTTCAGATGATCTCCAGGAAGTCAAAGATAAAATATTCAAAGGCAATCAAATATTACAGTGGTAATACTCAGTTAACCTATCATTACTTAAAGTTATTGGTACTAGCCCATAATGAACATTATTTTCTGTCCCAGAGAAATACCTATCAGTGTACTGAGGGCAAGGGGAAAACCCTTAATCACACTTTCCTTTGTCCTGGCTGAAACTGTTTTCCACCTGCTCCCTTGTTCTTCTGATTTATCTCAGAGATAATGTGAGCTATTTCGCCTTGACAATGGGAAGCATTCAGTGTGGTTGTCTGTTTGGGATTACCTGATAGTGGACAGTGATTTCAGAGTACCTGAGCTTACCTGCCGGCCCCTGGTACAGACAGCAGAGGGGCCCATGTGGTCATGACATGGTTTGTCTTGAGAACCAGGAAGAGATGTCACACTTGTGAATCATTTCCAACAATGATGAATGAAATGACCCATCTATTTCAGTACTGTCAAAAAAGAGTCGTCTTACTTCTTCACCCAAACCATCTTCCTCTCTTTTCTAAGTCTCTCAGTTCAGTTCAGTTCAGTCGTTCAGTCATGTCCAACTCTTTGTGACCCCATGGACTGCAGCATGCCAGGCCTCCCTGTCCATCACCAACTCCCAGAGCTTGCTCAAACTCATGTCCATTGAGTTGGTGATGCCATCCAATCATATCATCCCCTGTCATCCCCTTCTCCTCCTGCCTTCAATCTTCCCCAGCATCAGGGTCTTTTCCAATGAGTCATTTCTTCATATCAGGTGGCCAAAGTATTGGAGCTTTAGTTTAGCATCAGCCCTTCCAATGAATATTCTGGACAGATTTCCTGTCTGTAAAACATGTAAAATCAAAAAAATGAGTACAAACAGGTATACGTCCTTTTAATTAAATTTATTTTTTTAATAAAGAAAAATACTTAATCACTCCTTGACCATCTCTGCAACTGATTCATCCACAATATTTCTGAAAGAGAACATCCTGAAAAGCTGCCTTGAGAAGGGATCCTGAAATAAGGAGTTTGTGTGTTAGTCACTCAGTCACGTCTGATTCTTTGTGAGCCCATGGGCTGTAGCCTGCCAGGCTCCTCTGTCCATGGGATTCTCCAGGCAAGAATACTGGAGTGGGTTGCCATTCCCTTCTCCAGGGGACCTTCCTTACTCAGGGAATGAACACAGGTCTTCCACATTGCAGGCAGATTCTTTACCATCTGAGCTACCAGGGAATAAAGAGAGAATAGGGTAAGTGGGAAAGAAGCACAGGCAGGAAGGAGAAGAGAGCAAAGGTTTTGCATCCATGAAGGCAGGCAGGCCTAGTGATAGTAAAAACCAAACAGAGCAAACCTTGCCTTTGGTATGCCTACCTCCCTTCCTACCACTGTCCTTTCCTGTTTTCTGATACCAGCTTCTCAGGGTGGTGCTATTCCAGTGGGCCTCAGCCTGGGTGAGCCTGCCTAGCCTCCATGGGAAGCAAAGAAAGCACAATAAGTTTTTTTTTTAAGTTTTTATTGGAATATAGTTGCTCTACAATGTTGTGCTATTATCTACTGCACAGCAAAGTGAATTAGCCATATAGATACTAGACCTAGAGATTCTCATACAGAGTCAAGTAAGTCAGACAGAGAAAAACAAACAGGTGGAATCTAGAAAAAGGTGCAGATAGAGAATAAACGTATGGACACCAAGGGAAAAAAGGGGAGTGGGATGAACTGGGAGATGGGGATTGACACATGTACACTACTGTGTATGAAATAAGGGCTTCCCAGGGGGTGCTGGTGGTAAGCAATCTGCCTGCCAATGCAGGAAATGCAAGAAACTTGGGCAGGTTACAGTCAACAGTGTCCCAAAGAGTCAGACACAATTGATCAACTAATACACTACTGTGTATAAAATAGGTAACTAATGCACATGATATTTAAATTCCTTTTTTCTTCCATTTCCATTCTTTTTCCTCCCTCCCTAAAGGTCAGCTTCTACTCTGAATTTTTGTGGTATGATTGTACATGGATTTTGTTTTTGAAATTTACTTCTTCATTTACCATTTTTTTCTTTGAGGGAAATATAGATCTATTTCATTCCTTTTAACTGCTGTATAAAAACCTGTGGCATGAATATAAAATAATATCTAACCATGGACTACTTGTTCATCTCCCTAGTGAGAGATGTTTAGGTTATTCCCATTTTTCGCTGCTGTGAACAGTGCTACAATGAATATTCATTTTCTTGTTTCCTATGCACATATTTGAGTGTTTCTCTGGGAAATGTACCTAGCAGCATAAGGAACGACATCCTAGGAATGACATAAGGATGTACATTTGCAGTTGTACTGCATATTGCCAAATTGCTCCTTAAGTGTTTGGACCAGTTTTCACTCCCTCCAGCATCACATGAGAACTATTTCCAGGCATCTTTCCATTCACTTGGTATTGTCATCCTTTTAATTTTTGTCCATGCAATGTATGTGAAGTGATAGCCTCATATTTTACATTGCATATCCCTGAATAAGAAGGCACCCTTCCATGTGGCTTAACCTTAAAAAAATGCATTTATTTCTGTAAACAATCTCTTCCCCCACTGCTGCCCCATCTTCACTCAGTTCCCACGGTGATTTCCACGAATCTATGTTACAGCAGTGGTCATTTTACACTCAAGTGCTTCCTCATGCGTCTGCCTCTCACTGCCCGAATCTCTGGGATAGCAACTGTCTAGCATCCTTCTCTCTAGATCTTGGTTGAAGCTCAGGAAATACTTAGAGAATTTAAATGCACACTAAATGTTTTCCTTTGCTTTTAAAATTGTATGTAATTCTTATTATTTTCATTACTTTTCTTACAAGTTGCATGTATTGTTTTGCCCTATAATTTTTCAATTTTTAGAATAAAATAAGTTAATACCTCTTATGATATATTTGATATGATATGTTAAATTTTGTATGTCTTCTTTTTGGGATTATCTTCTGCAACGTATGTGAGCATTTAATGTAATGAAAGTAATGGCCTTGAGAAGTCATCATTAAAGTGGAAGTCAATAAAAGAGAAATGCATAGGGACTTCCTTGAAGGTCCAGTGTTTAAGACTCCACATTTCCACTGCAGAGGTCACGAGTTTGACCCCTTGCTGGGGAACTAAGATTCTAACATGTGGCATGGGAAGAGAAAAAAAAAAAAGGAGCGGAAAAAAAGAAATGTAAATTATGGTTAAAAAGAAAATGCAACTTTTCGGAATCGAAACAGTACCTATTCAAGAGCCTATTTTCGTAAGCTGAATTATCTTAAGGTTAAATCATGGGAAGTGATATCTTTGAAGTATGTGTTTAGCAATAGTAATTAATGCTTATGGAGAATACACTGCAGTGTACTTCTTCAGTGTTGTACATGCATTTCATCCTTATAACAAGCTTGGATATTACACTTTTGTCAGCACCATCCCAACGCTCTAGATTGTGAATCAAGGCACAGCATGGTGAAGTGATCTGTCCACACTGTAGGGCTGGGTTTTCACCCACATGTCATTTCTCCAGGAGGAGCTGAGACATGAGTGATCAGCCAAGGCCACGACGGATGTTGATCATAAGAGAAAACACCTGTGTGCTGCTCTAACATACCACATACCTGCTTTGTCTTTTGATTTTGATTATGATGGATTAGATATAATGAAGCTCTATCTATAGAGGAAAAAAACCCAGAGTATTCAATTGTGTGTTAAGGGCTATTCACAAACTCAGGGATTTGAAGAAAAACTAGGATATATTAACAAAATCTTCCAGTGGCTTCTTCTGAATTGCATCCTTAGAACACCATGTGCCTTTATGGAATGCATTTCAAGCTGAAAATCTGCTTTCAAGCTAGAGCTATTCTCTAATATTTTTTAAATGAGCTTTTCTGAAGGAATCACTGTTCCAGGAATACATAGGTGTCCACACCTCAGTGAAGTAGCTATGGAAGATTATCTCCAGTGGAGAATGAGCGATGATAACACACAGGTCAGCAGATAGTGTCCACCGGCGGGAGACATGGCTGGGGAGTCCGCCCGGGGCCACAATACCTGGACACCTGAAAGAATGGAGTGGAGTTGGGTGGGGGATAAAGCTTAATTCTTTTTATGAATAGAGTTTCATATTGAAATATTCAAGGAACGGCTCCTCTGGCAGCTGCTGGCTCTCATATGCTGAACTGGAATTAACTCAGTGCAAAATCTTAACAGTTGCCTTCAAGTTAATTCACCCCATGACTGCACACCTGGGTGCCTGGGCAGAATTAATGTGTTCATGTACACCCTAGATTTTACAAAAGTGAAGTGTCTGAGCACATGTGGCAATCTAAAAGACCTCCCCCCTAAATTCCAAGGCATCTGATTCTCCCTTGGTGGTGTTTAAGGGGATAGGCACATGAAACAGACCAAGAAATGGGCATTAATTGAGCTCCAGCAAGTGAGGATTGTTTGCACATTTGACCTATTTACATCTAAGAAAATGGGGAGGGAGTTTTTCTCTTTCTATTTTATTTTTTAAATTATGAAAGTATGATAACACATTTACAGGAGACTTGGATAGTACAGAACAAAGTTACATATAGTTCCACTACATGTTACAGTTATTTTTTGAATGGATAAATTAGGATTTTAGTTGGAGTTTCAATGACAAACTCTCAAAAATTAATAGAATCAATATATAGCAAAGCAGAAGGATGTAGTAGATGTGGAAAGCACCACGGACCAATTCAATATAATTAGATTTATACAGTTTTCACACAACAGTAAGATAGGAGGGAAGATTACGTTACCCCATTTTACTAGTTAAAAATATCCAGGCTCAGAAAGATTCTCATTTATAACACGTCTCTTCCCATTTTAGACTCTCTTTCCAAAGTGACTCACACATGCAAATAAATGCTGCCAGTGCTCTATGCCCTGCATTCTGCAGTCTTCACCTTCTCACTCATCCCTCCAGGAAAGATGAAAACAAAACAGAAGTGAGGTGTACTTAGAAGCCACTCTTAGAAGGACTTTGGAGTTATCAGAGAGGCAGAGGAAAGAAAGAAGTCAGAGAAGCACGGAGAGGTCCCAATCGGGCCATCCAGAAAATTCTCCAAACCCCAATTTACCAAAAGGAAAAATCTCCCCCTCTTTGGCCCTGAGACTTTTATTTCCTTTTATTTTTCAGTTCAGAATTAGAATCAGAGTCCTGTAAATTTCACAGTTTCAAATCCATAATAAATCCATGGGGTTTTATATACCTGTATATTCATAGATCTCCTCCTCCAAAGAGCAAACTTCGTCATTATTTTATAATACTTAATAAGCTCTTATTTCCTCTGATGAAGACGCAGAGAGACAAGTAGAAAAAGACCTACTAGTTTAGGAGAAGGATTTTAAAGCACAATGCTCACCTTTATCAGGCATTATCACTAAGGAGGAATTGTTACAATCTTGTAGAATGTTAACCTGCAAGTTATCTGCCCCAATCAGTGTTCTCTACACTCACATTTTTATACAAATTTGATTAGTTGTATAGCTCTATAAGGGAGAAGGCAATGGCACCTCACTCCAGTACTCTTGCCTGGACAATCCCATGGACAGAGGAGCCTGGTGGGCTACAGTCCGTGGGGTCGCAGAGAGTCGGACACGACTGAACGACTTCACTTTCACGCATTGGAGAAGGAAATGGCAATCTACTCCAGTGTTCTTGCCTGGAGAATCCCAGGGACGGGGGAGCCTGGTGAGCTGCCGTCTGTGGGGTCGCACAGGGTCGGACACGACTGAAGCGACTTAGCAGCAGCAGCAGCAGCAGCATAGCTCTATAAAATCATTCATTATACTTAGTTTTCTGAGTACTTCAGCATTCTGGTCATATTTTATATTGAAATTCATCTATTAACTTGATTATCTAGAGAGAATTATTTTCCAAAAGTATAGCAAATTAAAACCCATTTGCAAAACAAATAGATGAACTTTCTGAAAGCATTATTAAATATTGCTGGGGATAGGCAGAAAATGGAAAACTTAATGTTCAGACTGGATTGCTGAATTATTTTTAACCAAGTAGAGGTAGCATAAAAGCATGAAAGATGTTTTTATAAAGTAATTGGCTGGGGCTTGCCTTCTTCTGTGTCAGTCCCTGGAGCAGATGGATGGAAGGACTCGTCTCTTCCAAAGACATAACTGCCACACAATGAGAGATGTCAAAAAGAACTTTGGGGTCTTATATCAGGGTCCCCAGATATTAATACATACCTCGAGCCAAGGCTTTGTCTATAAGTGGTCTATTAACCAGAAGAACCTAGAGCAAGAGGGGAAGAAGCAGGGAGGAGAAAGGAAAGAGTCCAATTCCAGGCACACTTCCTGTGATGGCCCCATCAACACAAACAGGAGCGCATAGGGACACTGCCCTTACACAGTGTCTCTAGCACGTAATGATTGACTTTATACGTGGATTTTAAAATTTTTATTTTTTATACATGTTAGACCACTTTCCTTCTACTGAGTGGTCTTTGGCAATATGTATAAAATTGAAGAACAGAATATAGGAAGACGGCAGTAAGTAGGTTGAATGCATAAATCCCAGGGACTTTTAATGTAATTCATCTATCTTATTTGTTTCTTGGGTCTGAATTTTCAAGATTAATTTTAACC
Organism: Redunca redunca; assembly: GCA_006410935.1. Lineage (NCBI taxonomy): Eukaryota > Metazoa > Chordata > Mammalia > Artiodactyla > Bovidae > Redunca > Redunca redunca. The sequence continues at coordinate 216,754 of SJYQ01001672.1, forward strand.
TGACATCTCACTTATTCAGAGTACACTGTGAATAAGAGTTCTAATTCAATTCAGAACTTTTGAGAAGGTGAATTTGAGCAAGACACGTATTGCCTTACAAGCCAAGAGCAAATTTATTGATCACCGTGCCCTCCAAACTCCACGTTAAATTCTATTATAGGCGCTTCTGCCATTCCATGTGGGAGAAATGACTGAATCACCGAATCACACTAAATAAACTGTCTGGCTTGTGTGCAAACTTATACTTTGGCATCTTCTGCATAATCCAGTGAAGATCTGAACTGAAAACATAATTTCTTCTCTCCAGTTTTAGTGATTATGTTTTCAATTACCACCTGTTTTCAGGCTCATTGTGAAATCTGAGGATTGATAGACCTGCTAAATCCACCTTGCCTGCTGTGGCAGGGGATTCGACTTCAGTTCACATAATGGTCTATCTTTTGGTTGATCCATTATGGGTCTCTGCTACACCTGATAAAATGACTAATCTCAGCTCTTGCTCAGCAGACCATGCTGCTGCTGCTTGTCATTATCAAAAAGCAATGAGTTTAGGTGAATTTTGTGACTAGTCACAGAGACCAACCCCTTCCAGGGACAATCAAGGACTTTTGATGTCAGTGTTAAAATAGTCCAGCTCACCTGCTATTCTGTAGCTTAGTGACAAAATTAATATATTTCAGAATCACTCTTAATTATTACCCAGACAGCTGTTCACTAAATTCTTTTTCCCTTGTCTTAATTTATTTCTCTGTTGTTAGTGCTCATAAATTATTGATTTCAATATACATGAGAGTTCATTTGATCTAGTCAAGTATCTGGAAAATTGTTTTAAAAATAAAAATAAGCCCAACATTTCTCTTTGTTTTTTAATTTCTAAAATCACCATTTTTGTATTTGCAGCAGGTTATTTGAAAACAAATAACCATCTCCAGCTTGTTACATATTCATCCAAACAAGGTTTAGAATTGCTGACAGAACAATTACTCAGAACATTAGAGCCCGTGGCTGAGCAATTACTAAAATAAATGTCCAAAGAGAAATAAGGTAAAGATTTATAATGCTTTTGTCATAACTGTAAAATTAAAATAGGCACCTCTTGCTTTCCACCATAGTATAGTGGCAGCATTAGAAAATAGTGGAACAGAAAAATGGCTTTTATTTTCCTGTAGAAACACTGTTGATATTACGTGTTGTGTTGTTTAATCAAGAATCTAACAGGAAGTAAATTACAAATGATAAATTGTCCTTTCTAAAAGTTTATATATGACTCTAAACATCTATGATAATTCATATATTATTATAATTCTGGGTCCACAAAATGTATGTAACTATTTCTCCACTTCCATTATACACTGTTTCAGTATCCTAAAAATGTATATAAAGAGTTTTAAAATTACGCAAGTTTACTGTATAACACTTTGAGGAACATTAATAAATGTTCTCCTGGCATATTAAAGATAGCTTTAAGTTCTTTGATCAGTCTTCCATTGAGAGATGGGACAGTTTTCCTTCCCCTTGCACCCAGATGATGCTACACCAGTCTAGGACTCATCCTTTAAAAGAGCTCACAAATCTGCCTCCATCTCTTGGAAACTGCTGCCTTGTAAGAAGACTGACTACCTGCAGGAAAAATCCCATGGGAAATTCTGGAGAATGGTCAGAGAAGCAGAGAAGCGTAGTGAGCCCAGCCTTCCAGACAATTCCAGCAAGGTGGTTTGCATGAGAGCAAAGATATGGTGTTTCTAGCAACCTGTGCAATCTAGTATGGCAGCCATGATCCACAAGTGTCAACAGTCCAAATTGAGATGCACTGTAAGATAAAATGCACATTGGATTAAAAAAACATAGCTCATTAAAATCTGTATATTGATTAGATGCTTCAGTTCAGTTCAGTTCAGTCACTCAGTTCTGTCCGACTCTTTGCGACTCCATGAATTGCAGCACGCCAGGCCTCCCTGTCCATCACCACCTCCCAGAGTTCACTCAAACTCACGTCCATTGAGTCAGTGATGTCATCTGGCCGTCTCATCCTCTGTCGAGCCCCTCTTCTCCTGCCCCCAATCCCTCCCAGCATCAGAGTCTTTTCCAATGAGTCAGCTTTTCGCATGAGGTAGTCAAAATACTGGAGTTTCAGCTTCAGCATCAGTTCTTCCAATGAACACCTAGGACTGATCTCCTTTAGAATGAACTGGTTGTATCTCCTTGCAGTCCAAGGGATTCTCATGAGTCTTCTCCAACACCACAGTTCAAAAGCATCAATTCTTTGCCACTCAGCTTTCTTCACAGTCCAACTCTCACATCCATACATGACTACTGGAAAAACCATAGCCTTGACTAGATGGACCTTTGTTGGCAAAGTAATGTCTCTGCTTTTGAACATGCTATCTAAGTTGCTCATAACTTTCCTTCCAAGGAGTAAGCATCTTTTAATTTCATGGCTGTAATCACCATCTGCAGTGATTTTGGAGCCCCCCAAAATAAAGTCTGACACTGTTTCCACTATTTCCCCATCTATTTCCCATGAAGTGATGGGACCAGATGATCTTCGTTTTCTGAATGTTGAGCTTTAAGCCAACTTTTTCGCTCTCCTCTTTCACTTTCATCAAGAGGCTTTTTAGTTCCTCTTCACTTTCTGCCATAAGGGTGGTGTCATCTGCATATCTGAGGTTATTGATATTTCTCTCGGCAATCTTGATTCCAGCTTGTGCTTCTTCCAGCCCAGAGTTTTTCATGATGTACTCTGCATATAAGTTGCTAAAATAATAATACCTGATTGATTAGATTAAAATATGTTACTAAAATTCATTCTATTTGTTTAAACTTCTTAAATATGGCTATTAGAAAACTTGAAATTATATGCACATATGTAACAGGACAGTTCAAAGCCACCTCCAACATTAGCTGACAATCGCTGGGTGACTGGAGGCAATGTCACATGAAGCAGAAGACCAAGTCAGCCGAGCTATTTCTGAATGTTTAACTCACAAAAGCTGTGAGATGTTGTACAGTAGTTGTTGTACTGTGACTAAATTTTGGAGTAGTTTGTTCCATAGCAATAATTATTATAATAATTGTAGTTACACATAAGAAATATTAAGTAATTGATAGTAATTATACTTAGTCTTTTAGAATTTAGAAGGAGGAAGTGTGGCTGATTCAAGGAACATTTTTACAATTATCGTCAATGCATTTTAATCTAATGCCTTACTTTTTCTCTGTTATTTGTAGCAAGAATGGAGCCTCATATTTATTAAATGTTTTAAGATTTTTTCCTTGAAAAAAGAAACAGCTCACATCTCTCTTTTGTTAGCTACTGAAGAGACCATATAGGTGGAGAAAGAGTACAGAAAATGAAAACCAATATTTTAATTAAACATCGTCAAATGAACAAAGTAGGCGGTTCCCACTGCTTCACTTGTTAGTTTCATTCTCCATATTAGTACTTACAATTATCAACTGAAATATTAAAAAAAAAAATCATTGCTCAGGATTCTAAAGCCAGGAAAACTAAGATTTAAAGATCAGTTATACTATTTTCTAGCAATTCACATAGCTCCTATGAACCTCAGTTTTCTCAATTGTACAATGAGAATGACTACACCAATTACCTATTGGGATTATTATAAGGATTAAATGAACTAATGTGTGTAAAGCACTTATCTCAAAGACTGGCACAAAGTGACACTGTAACATGGAGCTTCTAATAATGATACATGTAAAGCTTATATACAAAATTTTAAATATTACGTATTGGGGTATGATGTCACCATGATAGGGCTGCCCAGGTGGCTTAGCGGTAAAGAACCTGCCTGCCAGTTCAGGAGATGTAAGAGATGCGGGTTGGATCCCTGGATCAGGAATATCCCCTAAAGAAGGGAATGGCAACCCACTCCAGTATTCTTCCCTGGAAAATTCCATGGACAGAGGAGACTTGCTACCTGTAGTCTAGAGGGTTGCAAAGAGTCACCATGACAACACCAGTTATTATGAAAAATATTATAAACTTTATTACCTCTTATTTATCTCTGAGGTGCACAGATGAGCATCAGGCCTGGTTCCCACGTGATCAGTAGTTATCCAGCAATGAACAGTCATCAGAACTCTGGAACATACAGACAGAGCAGAGCATCCCAGGGGCAGGAGAAGATGAAGTCACTTAACTGTGGAGATCTCTCTCTCTCAAACCCAGATGTTTGGCATCTCACCAACATCATCCAAGACACTCTGGACTGGGAACAAAATGAGTGCAGAGAAAGAGGAAGCAGTTTTAGTGAAAGCACCACAGGGACCAACCCAATAAAAAAGCAGGAAACTAGCACAAGGCTGATTTATGTCACTACATTTTCTGAGCTCTTAGCCTGTTCCCCCAACACACGCACACACACATACAAGCCTCCCCCCATGAGCTTTCTTTCCCGTTCTTGCTCTCCCTTTTCTTTTCAAAGCATTTGGTAAACTTCTCTTTCATTTCACTCTCCTCTCTGTCTCTCTGGAAGGGCTGCAGAAAGGGAGTCAGACGAGTGAGCTGAGGGCTCCTGAATATGAATCGGGAAATTCTGACCCCTCGTCATTTCCCCAATGGTCCCTTTCTCTTTTAAACAATCAAGAAAACATGGATTTAGCCTCCACTGTAGTGTCTCTTTCTAGACAGAAAAAAAAATTAGGAGGAAAGAAACAGATATATATATATAGAGAGAGAGAGGTAGAGAAGGCAGGCAGGAAGGAGGAAAATCAGCCTATAAACATAGACATTATCCTGACCTACCCTTTATCAGGGCCTCTGGAGCATCTTGTTTTACTTTATTTTGTTCTGTTCCTCTCTAGAAGCAGATGGTTCTCTTGGTGGAACCACAAGAGAAGTAAGTTGAGAGTGGATGTTTCGGGACCCGAGAGGACAGGCAGGTTGGTAGCCAAAAGCAGATTTTGATTAGAAATAGAATTTCTTCTAAGAAACTGCTTTATCATTGTAGTGTCCTGTCAACTGCAAAGTAAATCAAAGGATGTGCTGAACACTGCCTTTTAGAAAGAAAGAACAGATTGTTCACCTCAAATCTTTTCCTGAAGCAGACTGTTGAAGGCTGCACGTCAGCCATCAGTGATGGCCACACCTCCACCTTCCCAGGGCCTGGGGACCAGGGGCACATCAGTCAGCAGCTTCCGTGGATGCCCTTGCATCCTGGATCTGAGTGATGACAGATGACATCAGCAGCATCTGTCCTCAAAGGGCATCTGATTCCAGCATCAGTGAGTGAGCAGGGGACAGTGGAGCCATCCAGGCAAGTGTTAACTCACAACAACAAGGGCACTGCGATGTCACAAAGCCATACACACAAAGTGAGTCCAAAGACTCATTCCAGTATACTCTTACCGTAGAATGTGGCCAAGATGGATTTCAGGAAAGAGGGGACATTTTTAAGTTTAAAAAAATGCCATAGTAAATCTCTGTGGGCAGCTGTTGAGCTCCACAGACCTAAAATCTGTACTTGTTAAAAGATATTCTAAGGGACTTCCCTGGAAGTCCAGTGGTTAAGACTCCACACTTGCAGTGCAGGGGGTAGAGTTTCGATCCCTGAGCTGGGAGCTAACCCTGGGCCAGGAGCTATGATCTCACATGCCCTGTCAGAAAACCAAAACATAAAACAGAAGCTATATTGTAACAAATTCACTAAGACTTTTTTAAATGGCCAGCATCAAAAAAAAAAGAAAAGAAAAGAAAAGAATCTTAAAAGATACTCTCTGGAGCAGACCAAACCTGAGGGTCAGAGTTAACTTGCTTTGCATCGTGTGTTTGGTGACCCTTTGAGACTTTCTTTGTGAACTTCATATTAATTTAGGGTTTAGGCCAATAATAGTAATACATCCAATCTCAGCTTTTCATGTGTCAATAAACTGCAACATTTGGTTTCATGAACTATTGTAAGTAGCTGAGCACCCTTCAGGGGATGGGATAAAATGCTTTTTACCATGACCACAGAAGACAGCTATCTCTTCCTAAAACCACAAAAATGTTCTGACTATTGAAAGCTGTTACCATGTGGTGATGAGCCTCGGCAATCAAAGCAGCTCCACTTACACCCTTTTGTCAGGTTCTCCTGCTCTCTGCTTTTGTCAGGGGAGGTCTTCTTGTGACCTGGAAGGAAGATTCTCCCTCTACAAGGTTGATCTCTCTCTAGCCAACTTTTGCTGCTTTCTCTAGTGCAGTCAGAATTGCCTGGAATAACTGACCAACCAACCACTCATCTGCTGCCTAGAGAACATCTCCCCACTATATAGATGCTGAAGTGGGAGTGGGGACTCAGGTGATTTCCAAGTGCTCCTGGAAAAATCCTTGCCTTGCTGTTTCAACCCAGGAAAGTAAATGTCAGGACTGTACCAGATAAGCAGGAAAAGACTGAGAAGTCACAGGGCCAAACAAGTGTGGATTCATCTTCAAATCTTTTATTCTACAAGAGCAAGTACCTCTTTTCCTTTCTTTAAACTTGCTGTGCAAAAATTTATATTATCTCTAACACTGAGCTATGTGTTCTTAACCACACACACACAAAATACCTCCCATATCTAAATATACATCTTGCCCAAACACATAAGAAATGGAGCTAAAATTTCTTTTTTTAGTAAATTACAGGCTCTGGCTCCCTATGACTAAGTCTGGGGAGAGTGCCTTACCATCTCACAAGGCAGCTTCCTGCCCTTTGCACTCCAGCATGTGGGGTGCCAAGTGCTGTGTGTCCAGAAGGAAATGCTGTGATGCTGTGGGTGCTGGTCTCCTCACCCTGGCATCAGTGCTGCTCTCCTGGCCTTAGGAGAGCTCCGCGCCACGTGGTGTGCGGCTCCCCTGGGCCCTGAGCACAAGGATATGCTTAGGACCTGGGAACCTGTTAACAGGCATTGCAGCGTGATGACAAGGTTACAGATGCCTACAGTTTTGAATGTGGTGATGACAGATGGTTCTCGAAAGGATCCTGAAGGAAACAAAAGATACCCATATCCCGCGGCTCCCTGAAGTCTTCCCCTAAGGGCTTTTGTGAACACCTATCTTTCTTTCTCCTTCATTACCCACTTTTAATCTGACATCATTTCTTTTTTCTTTTTTTGGCCAATTTCCTTTCTAGCATTGCACTGCTCAATACAGTAAGCACCAGCTCCACTCGACTATTTCAATTTCAACTGAAATCAGTCAAAATCAAATAAGCTTTAGGTTCGGCTCCATCATGTTAACCATATTTCAAGTGTTTAGTAACCACATGTGGCCAGTCACTGCTGTACGGGACGGAAAAATTAGTGCTGTCCTGAAATATGACTCTCCACTTCTACACCTTCAGTTATAATCCACACCAGGATCATTGAAATCATTGACCCAGTGTCTTATTCCTGCTCTTCAATTTAGAGCCCCTGTCTTTATTTCCACTCACACCCCTCCCCCCATTGACTAATCCAGACCACACATGTTTTTCTTTAAGTTTTGAATTGTCACTATTCATAGCATTTCATTTTTCAACATCCTGCAGTGTCCCTCAAAATCAAGATCTTGGGCAATGATTCAAAAAACTTTAAAGACCACGATGTTGAGCCAGATTGCTCAAGAATTTGAGAGATGCTTTTTTGCCAAAAAGAGTGATTATAGTTATTCAATATTTAATAAAGAACCTACTATGTTTAGATTCTGCAACATCAAGCTATTTAAGGTCAATGTCCCTTTAATTTCCTTTGAGAAGTGATTAGGTTTTTGCAGCATGGTTACTCCAAGAAGGAGCAAATATCAGACAAATAACAGCCAGTGTTAATTGAACATTTCAGAGAAGTCGGGCACTGGGTAACCACTAAGTGTGTCATCAGATTATCTCATTTAAATCCACAGCAATCTTTTGATGTGGGCATTACCTCCACCTGACAGTTTAAGAAATTAATACCCAGATACACTAGGGAACGTACTCAAAAATAACAGAATTTAGTGACATGATTTAAATGCACCTCTTTCTCACTCCACAGACCAACTCCTTAAGTTCTATGCAGTTTTCACACCTCAAAGGATTATGTTCTGCCGATCTAGTAATTTTGCATTTTATCTCCTTTGATTCTCCCAGCTATCTTATGAAGTCATCTGGGCCTCATATAAGTGCCTGACACACAGTGTCTGCTGAATAAAAGTGTATTAATGCTGTTTCTTCCAACTTGTAGATGAGCAAACTGAAACTCAGAGAATTAAAGGCTCAGAGAAATATAGATGTTAACTGCTAGTGTCGGTGTTGAACTTCAGTAAATCTCTTGACCTCACTAGTGTTAACTCTGCTGTCATTTTTCTCGAAAATAAATGAATGTATAAAACAAGAAGTGCTAGCTCAGGAATTTTCTCCTAAATTCAATAGGATTTTTAATGCTAGAGAAGACAGTAAGCTTGTGTGAGCTTCTGGCAGCTTCTTCTGAAGCTACTCTGGAGAGAACACAAAAATGAGGTGGTTAAGGGACTTCCCTGGTGGTCCAGTGGTTAAGACTTTGCCTTGCAGTGCAGGGGGCACAGGTTCGATCCCTGGTCAAGGAGATTAATTAATGTCTGAATATATCAATGTTTATAGCAATGGTCACCCCTGGAATCCTCTCCTCCCTCCATCCCTCTAACACCACTGTGTGGATTAAAAAGTTATCAGAGGATGACTTCATGTAGAAGAGCAGTACATGGCAGAGCTACCAGCATTTCTCTAGGAAAAAAATCCTCAGAGGAGGAGGAGAGGAAATGGGGGTTGGTAGAGTTTAGATTGCAAGTCCAGGGAGGCCTCTATCCTGAGACCCCACACGCCAAACCCAAACCTCCTAGGAGAAAGAGCAAGCTAAGATTTTGGATTTCTTCCTTTTCCCAGACGCATATCACTGGCCCTGGGTAACAGAGAATTCCAAGGGGAATAAGAACTCAAAGGGAAAAAATGATAATAATTGAGAAGCGGCAGCACTATAAAGAGCAAGAAAGTACACCTGGCAAGGGTCACTGAATGAACTGGCCACCTGGAACAGGAATTTCAAGTAAGCACTAGTACATATCTTCAGGGATCTAAGAAGGACACTGGAAACATGAGGCAAGGGCTCAAAGTTACAATGTTCAGTTGTGGGTATTGTTGTGAAGAACGCAACCATTAGAACAAAGAACATGATCAATGAGTTGAATAATAGACGATACCCAGAAAGCAGCATATTATACCATGCTGGGAGGTACAGCTGAGGAACTCTTAGGCATCAGAAAAGGATTAAGGGCTAGAAGGATGGAGGGAAACCTCAAGAGATAAAGGTAAAAGTACGAGTGTCAGTGGGTACCTAGCAGGAGTCCCAGAACAAAAGAATTGACAAGTGGTCTGGGCAGGGGGACGGGGAATATGAGAAAACGTTTCCTTAAAACTTCCCAGATTCAAACAAAGAATGCTGATCAGGAGAGATAAGAAAACCTCAACGGCCAGACCCATTAGGGTAATGTTCAACGAAATCAGTGACAGAGAGCATTCTACAGTCTTCTGGAAGGGAAGAGAGTACTTCAAAGGGACATCAGATTTCACAACAGTAACAGTGGATAGAAGAAAGAACAGAGCAATAGTTCCAAAACACAGAAGACAGAGAGCTAAACTCTTACCTAAAGTGAGGACAAAATGAAGAATTTATAAGGTGTACTAAGCTTCACACAGTTAATCACACGGAGACTCTGAGAGGACTCTTGGCAGAGTTCTCCAGAAAGAGCAGGAAGCCGTGTGCAATAAAACATCAGTGTCTAGAAACCTCATTTCACAGTTATCTAAGTCACCAATGGCTAACATATATGTCTGTGCATGCATCCTGAGTCGTATCTGAGTCTTTGGGATCCCATGAACTACAGACCACCAGGCTCCTCTGTCCATGGGATTTCCCAGGCAAGGATACTGAAGTGGATTGCCATTTGCTTCTCCAGGGGATCTTCCCAAACCAAGGATAGAATCTGAGCCTCCTGCATTGGCAGGCAGATTCTTTACCACTTTAGCGCCATGTGGGAAAACCCACTTTAAATTATATAAAATAATAAATGTCCTCAAATAATTAAGAAATCTTTTCAGAAATAAGAGTAATAAGGTTAGTCCAGCACAAGAACATATAGATAAACAGAACAAGATTGTGATCCCAGAAACAGACTTGGAAACATGGTATATGTTAGGTATGTCATCGTAAACTATCAGGGAAAATATGGATTATTAAGCAGACGGTGTTAGTGACAACAGCTGAATATATAATATCAAAATAAAGCTGGATTCCTACCTCAAAAAATCATTTAAAAATATGTGGTTTCTAAATATGAAAGGTAAAACAATAAGAGCTAAACAATAAGAGGATAGAATCTAAAAAATAGGAAAAACAGATAAACTACTTCAGAATATATGAAATATTTTATAACTTTTAATTTGAAACATATTTTAAATTGAGGTTTAAAACTATACTGGTCAGTTTACTTATGTATCTACTACGTATTACAATGATGTATTTATGAATCAGTATAATAATATGATACTTTCTTAACTTGACTTTTGAAAAATATTGAGTTATTTCCCTCCAAGAGTCTATCACAACATATCATCAGCAAGAAGATCCATGCACAGTACAATTCAAGTAATTTTTTAAAGCACACGCACAAATATCCTGACAGTTTTTGAGGATCTACAATTACACGCATTGTCATAAACACATGGAGGATGAATTGGAGAAAGACATGTTAAATACATTACGGTGTAGACGGGAAGGAAGAAAATAGCATATGATCAAACAGAAGAAGTGCTTGAAGAAACATATGACAAAAATCTGCTGTTTGGTGAAGTCAGTTCTGTGCCCTTGAGGTCCAAAAATAAATAAAGTTAAGTCAGGTGGGGAGCTCCCAAAGAGGGAAAGGCATTCATCTTTAAGGTGAAACCAGGGCAGTCTTGACCAGCCTCAGGGCAGCGTCTAGACCCAGACTTCCTGGGTTGAAGCCTAGCTCTGCCAGGAAAAGTCTAGGAGACTCACTCTTAGCTTCACATCTTTGTCTCCACATCTGTGAAAGATGAATACTAGTAGTACCTATGCCAGAAAACTGATGTAAGGACAAAATGAATTGAAGGAGCATCAGAGTAGAGTAAGTGATGTAAAAATGCATAGTAACTTTGCAGCTTTTTTCAGTAGTGTTTCACGATGTTTTAAGGCTGATATACAAAGAATTTACTGGAAACTGACTATATCTCAGAACAATAAAAAGCACACATGTTGAAAAAATAGTTTACTTCATGCCCTCTGAACTTTGAGGATAAAGGGAAGTCAGCTGGAGAAGGGAATTGCCAGTGTGCCTCAGTGGATCATCATGCTAAATGCTTACTTAGTTCTCTTTTTTTGTTTTTGACAGACTCTAAGAAAATTATGTCAAAAATATTACCTAACAAATCATTAACTGAGGTGTTTATAATTTACTATAGTTACTTCTGAATGAGCAGATCTGGGCTAACAACTTCTTATTAAATTCTAAGTTTGCTAACAACAGCCCTCAACTAGTAATGTTTAATTTTTAATTTAAAAATCTCTTGCTTCAGACCTGTCTTTATAAGTTTACTTCACTGATTATACATTTATTTTTCAATTAATAATTGACTGTCTTCTGACATTTCTAATGGATCTGAAAATCTTGTAGATGTATTGTCTTTGCCCACTTGCTTCCCAGATGATAAAAGGAGTTCAGAGGGATTTAACTATTTCCTTCCAAAATGGCAGCTGGGATCAAATACATTTCTGGTTCTGGGAAGCATTTGGCAGATTGGGAATGACTCATTAGTTTCATGATGCAAAAGTCAGTGCAATGCTGATAGCGTAATAAACTTACGTTGTGGTTTGATAGACTTGAGAAACCCTTCTCAAGCAAAAAACATAATGTTCTTATCTCCCAGCTTCACCATTATCTGCATTATTTAAACAAAAGATTTAACTTACTGTTGATCTTATCTTTTTATGGTGTAATTCTACATTGATTACCCTTTTAACAGAGACAATAACCACTTATTTTTATCTATGGGGTAAACACTTGGAGAAGGAAATGGTAACCCTCTCCAGTATTCTTGTCTGGAGAATCCTGCAGACAGAGGAACCTAGAGGGCTTACAGACCTTGAGGTGGCAGAGTCTGAGCCTGCATACACACACGCAAGTGCCGAACAAAAGACTTTTAAGCCATTATTGTTGACTTCTGTGACAGTAATGCCAGGGGGTATTACTATTATCCCACCTGGAGGTGAAAAGGCAGTGTCAGAAAGGTTAAGTCATTCACGAAAAGCCACACCGCTGGAAAGGGTCTGTGACTCCAAGTTACCAGACTAGCAGTCATCACCCGATCTCTGCGTCTCAGACGGGGCAATGAGAGGGCCCTGCTGTCCAATCTCAGGAGTGACCAGCCTTCTGAAACTGGATCTCTGTGGATATATCCTTTGGTTCTCAGGCCAGAGGACAGCCAGACACTGTTCTAGCACCATGCGTTCTCATTTTCTGCTGTTGGGTGGTCCTGCCTGTTCAGGACCTCCGCACACTCCGCCCAGTCTCCAAGTCAGTGCAATTGCTTAGTCGTCTTTCTGCCTAATTTGAGCTTGTATATATAGTCACACTCCAGTATTTTGGGGGCTTCCCTGGTGGCTCAGATGGTAAAGAATCTGCCTAATTATTTAATGCGAGAGGCCCTAGTTTGATCCCTGGTTTGAGAAGATCCCCTGGAGGAGGGCATGGCAACCCACTTCAGTATTCTTGCTTGGAGAATCCCCAAGGACAGAGGAGCCTGGCGGGCTACAGTCCATGGGGTCGCAAAGAGTCAGACACCACTTAGCAACTAATGCTTTGACTTTTATGTAGTCACAGTCCTGCCTGGAGAAGACCTCTGGAGGCCTGGAAGTCCTGACACTGACTCCAGACTTGGCCCCTTCCTTTCTGCATCATGTTGAACCTGGCTCCACGCTTGGCTTCTCTTGGGGCCACACTCACTCCCGCCGATACCTCATCCTGTGACCAGTCATTGCTTGTTATCTGGGTGTTCAAAACTTTCCCAGGGCTGCCACGTGACATTAAGTCTCCTGCCTTTCAGTTTGGTTTCACTCCTCACATAAGCTCTGTTGATAAGACAACCACAAAGGTGAATATGCTCTTTTGTAAAATTATAGTTCAAAAATTATGATTTCTCACCTTCCTAATCAAGAACTCTCACACCTCATCAATATTTCCTGAGAGAGAGCTGGCGGTGTGATCGCTATGGGCAACATCTGGGTTGCATGAAGACAGAGATCCTTCCTTTCATTCTCTGTCACCCTCTTCTCCTCCTGTCCTCAATCTTTTCCAGCATCAGGGCCTTTTCCAATGAGTCAGTTCTTCACATCTGGTGGCCAAAGTATTGGAGCTTCAGCATCAGTCCTTCCAGTGACTATTCGGTGTTGATTTCCTTTACGATTGACTGGTTTGATCTCCTTGAAGTCCAAGGGACCCTCCAGAGTCTTCTCCAGCACCACAATTCAAAAGCATCAGTTCTTTGGTGCTAAGCCTTCTTTATGAGACCTAGAATATGCCTAAATCTTAGGGTGAATCCCTTTCAGGTTCTAGAGTGAGTACCCTCGCTATGTTAGAATAGTTCCAATCCAACAATCAGAAAACATTTTCAGACAAAAGACAGTAAGAATTATTACCTTCCAGTTACAGATAAATAAAATTACTCAGGTAATAATTTGTAACATAACTGGAGGGCCATGTCTGGAATGATCTCTGAGCCAGTTACATTTTACTGACCTGTTAAAAAGTTACATTTCACTCACTCTGAGTTGTGAGCAGTTTCAATCCAGCCTGTCTTTATTAATGAAGGAAATAAGCTTTTCTCTAGCTGGCTTTCATGTACCTGCAGACACACAGGTAGGCAGAAAGGCATATGGTTGCTACAGGTGACTGCTGGTGTTTTCTTCTTAAAGCCACGTGGGCTTCACTGTTTTGTTTCAAATGTTTGCAGGATTATCTTAAATTGGAATTCTTCAGTCTGATCCTTCCATTGGCACCGTGTTCCCTCTTTCATTTAAACTTCAAGAGGATTAATTTCCAGGTGATAAGGAAATTGATCCAGAACTTCTAAGCGCTATATTCCCCACCTTCTCATGGACCTGCCACTGAGACACACACACACACCATGCAGTTGTCATTTTGCTGTTTTTCTGTGAGAACCTGTTATTTGGTTCTCACAGTGCAGTGGGTTTCTTATGTAACCTTAGTGGATTATGTAACATACAGAAAGCTGTTACTGCCCCCAGAGAAACAAAACAGTCTCTTTTCATCACCACCTGGAAGTCTGACCTGAGGGTTCATGATGTTCCTCTCTCAGCCCTCTCAGTTTCTGTGAAACATCTACAAATAGGATCTCTACTGTTGCAGCTCAACTCGTACAAAATTTCAAAATTCAATTCTCTAAGCTTTTCATTTCACAGAACTTGTCTCTATCATGATTTTGTGAATACTTAAAATGTCAAATATTATCATTAAAAATTTAAGTAAAAGAAACACTTAAAAAAACACAAAACTAGTAAGTCAAATCAATCTGATAATCAATCTTATCCCTTGTTTGAGTTGGCACGTGAGTCTTGGAGACGGTTTTCCATCTTCCCACTCTCCCCAGGATGCAGTTCATGCTCCAGCTTCATCCAGCATCTTCCCTAGACTAATCTGGGTACATCTTGCCTGGCCCAGGTGATGCCCAGGGAACCCTTGCATAGAACACAACCAGACTTTCGGAGTTGAACACAAAGTCCTCTCAGACCCAGCCTCACAAAACTGCTCCCTCCCTCCCTGTCTCCTCCTCCCTCACCTTCCCCACATCAAGACATGTTTCATTGCAAGTGGCCCATCCTGGCTCCACATGGTGGAGTCCATGCCAGGGCAGAGCCAAATTTGAGAAATATTTCTAGTAATTAGTGCATCTCTGTTTCTATCCCTTCTTAAACATCTCCAACTTCCCTCTTTTCATATTTACCCCCAAAGATTCACTTCTCACCTTCAATAGACCACAGCGCCTCACTTATTTTCCGGGACCACACTGTAAGCCACGTATGACTGGCTGTCATGAACAGTCTGTTATCATTGGATACCAACCTTAGAGCAAGATTCCATTCTCCTTGTTCTTTCTTTTCTTGTTTTCAATTTCCAAAATAGAATTCCCTCCACTTGGAAGAATCAATGCACTCATTAGACATCCGCACACCTTGATCTTTCTTCTTGGCTTTCAGCAGTCAAGAGCTCCCCATTCCCTTAAGACTCTTTTTTAAATTGAGCCCCCCAGTTTTCCAGGCACCAAAGAGCAAATTTAATTTGCCCTTTCTCTCCACTCTGCATACATATGAGCAATGACTACCTTCCTTTTTTCATTTTTATTTTACATGGAAACATAGTTGATTAAAGATGCTGTGTTAGTTTTAGGTGCACAGCAAAGTGACTGAGTCGTACACACACATGCCTCTATTCTCTTTCAAATCCTTTCCCATTTAGATTATTACCGAATATTGAGCACAGTTTTCTGGTGCTATACAGTAAGTCCTTGTTTGTTATCTATTTTAAATTGATTTATTTTTTAATTGAAGGGTAATTGCTTTACAGAATTGTATTGGTTTCTGCAAACATCAACATGAATCAGCCATAGGTATACATATGTCCCCTCCCGCTTGAACCTCCCTCTCATTTCCCTCCCCATCCCACCTCTCTAGGTTGTTACAGAGCAGAGCCTCTGTTTGAGTTCCCTAAGTTGTACAGCAAATTCCCACCGGCTATTTTAGATATGCTAATGTAAGTTTCCATTCAATTCTTTCCATACATTCCACCCTCTTCTTCTTCCTCCTTCTCTATGTGTGTTCTCTATGTGAGCAATGACTATCTTCCAGTGAGTGCATGCCCGATACAAGGTATGACCTAGATTCTTAAATCATTGCCTTTTTTCCTTCTTGAAACTACTCCAAAGCAAGAAGGAAAATAAGAAACAAAAATTGTATGAGAACTAAATTAAATTCTTATAATAACTGCACTTTAAATATAAAGATAGGAAATTTCAATATAGAACTAACGCATATATATGGAATTTAGAAAGATGGTGATGATGACCCTGTATGCAAGACAACAAAAGAGACTCAGATATGTAGAGTGGACTTTTGGACTTGGGGGAGAGGGAGAGGGTGGGACGAGATGGGAGAATGGCATTAAAACATGTATACTATCATGTAAGAAATGAATCGCCAGTCTATGTCCAATGCAGGATGCAGGATGCTTGGGGCTGGTGCATGGGGAGGACCCAGAGAGATGCTATGGGGTGGGAGGTGGGAGGGGATTCATGTTTGGGAACGCATGTACACCCGTGGTGGATTCATGTCAATGTATGGCAAAACCAATACAGTATTGTAAAGTAAACTAAAGTTAAAATAAAAATTAAAAAAAAAAAGAAGAATGTTAAACACATGCTATATACATGCTAATCAAAAAAAAAACTTGTATAACTCTAGTAATATTAGATAAGCTAGAAAACCTTCCAGAAATAAAAAGGATTATTTCAAAATAATAACAGAGTAGGAAAACAAGGTGATGCTAAATTTTCATGCACTGAAGATATGAAATAAAAATTTTAAAACTATGAAAGTGGAAATAAACAATCATGATGAAAAATTTTCAGTTCAGTTCAGTCACTCAGTTGTGTCCGACTCTTTGTGACCCCATGGAATGCAGCGCACCAGACGTCCCTGTACATCACCAACTCCCGGACCTTGCTCAAACTCATGGCCATCAAGACTGTGATGCCATCCAACCATCCCATCCTCTGTCATCCCCTTCTCCTCCTGCCTTCAACCTTTCCCAGTATCAGGGTCTTTTCCAATAAGTCAGTTCTTCGCATCAGGTGGTCAAAGTATTAAAAGGAGAAGCAACTAATAAATAAGAGGAAGATTTGAAAAATATGCTTAACAAATGAAATTCTATCCATTTAAAAAACATTGAGACCAATGACTATAGAGCACATATTTTTTCAAGTAGACATGTTTATCAAAATTGACTGTATGCGAGCTCAAATAACAAATAACAACAAATGTCAAAGAAGTGAAATTTGGTCACTTGTGATTTTGGGCCACAGAGGATTAAGCTAGAAATCATTTGTTAAAGATAAAAATTCCCCTCAACCCATCCAAAAATAAACAACACTCTTCTGTATAACCTATGGGTCCAAATCTATGTAGAAATTATAATGAAATAAAACATATATTCAACCAAATGATAATGAAAATAATACATATCAGAATTTGTGAGATACAAACAAACCCCTGTTACAGGGAAATTAACGGCCATCAGATAAGAAGAAAGCGTAAAAATCAAATATCTAAGACATTTTTTGCAAAAGCAACTAAGTCAATGAAAAGAAAGTAGGAGGAATCAATTTGCTGTACACCTGAAACTAACACAACATTGTAAATCAATTCTACTTCAATTAAAACAACAAAAAAAAGAATGCACACTAGAGTTGTGTCAAGACATGAAACAGTGGCAGGACAAGCAGGGGCCACCACAGTGTTGTGAATTGATTGTCCTCCAATTAAAATAGATAAATAAATTTTTAAGTTATTCCATGTAGCATTTTTGTAAAAACAAAACATTGGGGGCAATTCATGTGTCCATCTATAGGTAAACGACTAAATATGTAACAGTGCAGCCATAAGATAAAATACCAAATTAAAAAAAAAAGAATTAGAGAATTCATTACATATCATTAGAGAAGGATCCCCAGGATAATGCTATTGTTAAGTTAAAAATCAATTGCAGAAGAACATTTATAGTATGCTGTCATCTGTGTAAAAATTGAGGAAGGAAAAGGAATGTTGATATTCCTTTGCTGATATGTTGATATTGACTTTTATATACATGCAAATATCTCAGGAAAGATGAAAAAAATTACAAAGATGGAGGAGAAAAGCAGGAGAGATGGCTGGGAAACAGCGAGGGGAAGGAGTCATCTCTGTTCCTTTCTGTCCTTTTTCATATTTGAACTGTGACTTCCTTATCTGTGTATCTACGTAAATTGTAAATCATTCTGACCAGCATTGTATGGAAGATGATGAATATGCTGTATTCAGGAAATAAAAGACCCCGTCGTTAATAGGATGCACTCTCCCAATAGGACTGCCTGGAAATGACAACAAAGGATTGTTTTTTGTCTCATCTGCATATTAGAGCACCCCTGAGTACAGGAGCCGAGAGACAGCACAGAGAGCACAAAGCACCAGCTAATTATTGTCATCTGTGACATACTGGGGCTTGGCAAACACAGAGGCACAGGAACGTGAAACAAAGAGAACACAGGCTATCTGGGCGTTTCTGGGACACATGAAGTGTGGGCACAATAGACGTGAAGGGGTGGGCGAAACCAGGTCATGGGGGACTTTGGATGCAAAACTTGGTGTGCACTGTGTGGTTTTCCGAGAGGCAGTGAATACGTGGCAGGACATGTTTCCAGGGCAAACTTAAACTTGGCCCCTTTATTCTATCGTTTATACATAAATGCCATGTTTTCATCCTTTTGACAGACATGCCTCCAGATGTCATAAAATAGCTGCTTAGGTGGCCAAGTGCTTTGAATGAATTGCCTATACTTTTCAAGAGTACTGCCAAAGAATAAAAACTCCAGGAATAATTTTCTGACAAAAATATTTTGAAGCTATACTGGAACAAAGTCCAGAGCATCAAGGTTGAGGAATCGCTGTAAGAATCATGGTCCTACCTCAATACTATATTTCTTGGTGCTGAGCAATAGTTGGATAAATTAACAAGCATTTTCATATGAAGAAGGTCATCACAGAGCACTGTCTTATCCTTTGCATTTCTGTAGAGAGCATTTCTGAAGAGCATTGGACTGTCTTCTTTTTCAAGTGGAGATGAAAAGATGTAAGAGACTCAGTGGCACTTTCTCAGGTCTGCTGACCCATCACCTTCCATGTCCAGGCATTTGTGTAATTTGGATAGACAAGATCAACCACAAGAAACAGAAAAATGAGAGCTGAACACAGTGAGACGTTCCATCAGGAAGGGATTTGTGGAGGAAAGAGGAAGAGAAGGGAGGAGCCATCAAAGGGTGTTGGTCACTGCAGTTTGTGCCAAGGTCAGCCTGTGTCCTCTGTCTAAGGGCTGGGGGCTCACCCTGGGTAGTAGGGAGGCAAGAATGTGCCTTCTGAGAATATTCCAAGAAGCTAAGTTCCAGGGAAAATTCACATGCTGACTTGATGTGACAAATACATGTGAGTTTTTTCAACGATGTAAAGACCATCAGGAAATGTTTCGCAGATTCCTCTGGCTTTACAGACCTCAGAAAAGAAAGACAGGCAGGAGCGCTGGATTGAGTTTTCTTTCCAGGATGGGTAGGTATGGCTGCAGCAGAGGGAGCAAGTCACAGCCCCGCCAGAGTGCTTACTTCAAGATATGGATCAGATGATGGTTGAAAGTTACTGTGAAGGTGGAAATGACCTTCAGGCAGATTTCCAAGAGGGTTTTGTAACCAGCTCCTCAGACTCCCAGCCTGATAAACGGGTGCCTGTAGTGGTGTCCCTGGTCACTGAAAGGCGGCCACCATCACGGTTCTTCTGTTTGGACCCAGCAGTGACCTTCTGGCAGCATCACAGCTTGGAGCAGCCTTCATGCATAGAAATGGACCAGACATTTGTTCACCTACAATAGTTGTCTGAGGAGTTAATCCTCCAAAAATAGGTCAGCATCTTCTCTCCTTATCTTGAGATTAACTCCACAGCAACTCAGCTGGGAAAAGCTTTCAAGAACCAAATGCACTGTTTCTGTTCCACGGTCCCTTTTGTTACTGGACACACTGGCCTGAGTATGTGTGTGCAGGGAAATCCGGTTTTTCATTTGGGTTTATTCTTTACAATTAAAGGACCGTTTCCTTGGCCTTAGTTAGTCTCCACTGCTCAATTCAAGCACTTAGTGGGAAAAACAAGCAAGGGGACAGTTTGGGCAGCCAAGGAAGTTTATGACCTCCCAGAGTCTGCTGACCAGAGATGGACTCAGAATTGCGCCCCTCCCCCACACACCAGCTAAGCCAGGGCTGCCCATTGCATCCTGCCAACAAAACCCCACCGCAGCCACTCCTGACTTCAAAGGCTCTGTGGATTCAAATCCCAGAAGCTCAGCAGCACATTCAGCGATTTTGTCAAAAGATCTTTCTTTTCCTTCTTCAAATCCTTGAGATTGAAGATTGTAGTCTCCCTGCTCTACTTCTTTCGTCTGCAGCAACAAAAAGTGTTCAGTCCTGAGGGACTCTCCTGCCTTTGCTGGGAAGATAAGCAGAGAAGTGGGAGATGGGTCAACAGGCAAAGGGAAGGAGCCATGAGAAGCATGGAAGGATGTTCAGCCCACATACACAGTAGGGCAGGTGCAGGAGGCAAAGGTGGTGGGGGGAGGCGGGGGACTTTTATCCCAAGGGGAAGCATGGTCCGCCATCCACAAAGGTAGTTCAGTTCAGTTCAGTTGCTTAGTCGTGTCTGACTCTTCACGACCCCATGAATCACAGCACGCCAGGCCTCCTTGTACATCACCAGCTCCCAGAGTTCACTCAAACTCACATCCATCGAGTCCGTGATGCCATCCAGCCATCTCATCCTCTGTCGTCCCCTTCTCCTCCTGCCCCCAATCTTTCCCAGCATCAGGGTCTTTTCAAATGAGTCAGCTCTTCGCATCAGGTGGCCAAAGTATTGGAGCTTCAGTTTCAACATCAGTCCCTCCAATGAACACACAGGACTGATCTCCTTTAAGATGGACTGGTTGGATCTCCTTGCAGTCCAAGGGACTTTCAAGAGTCTTCTTCAACACCACAGTTCAAAAGCATCAATTCTTTGGCGCTCAGCTTTCTTCACAGTCCAACTCTCACATCCATACATGACCACTGGAAAAACCATAACCTTGACTAGACAGACCTTTGTTGACAAAGTAATGTAAGCACAGGGTAAAATAAGCATCATCACTAATATCCTATGACACTTCAAAAATCAAGTTACTATTGTATGTTCTAAGATGAAGAATAAATTCAAAGCAAGAGAGTCTTGAATTAGCACTTTCTGGAGAAAATCTCTCTGTTGCATTGCTGATACATAAAGTTGTACAGAATTTAGAATCACATAAAGGACATCCCTTGCTCTGGGACTCCAAGATCTTTCCACTATGTTCTCCCTGTTGTAGACTCTTTGTTGTTGCTTAGTTGCTCAGTCATGTCCAACTGTTTTGCAATCCCATGGACTGTATGTAGCCCACCAGGTTCCTCTGCCCATGGGATTTTCCAGGCAAGAATACTGGAGTGGGTTATCACTTTCTCCTCCAGGGAATCAAACCCGTATCTCCTGCTTTGGCAAGTGGATTCTTTACCACTGAGCTACCAGGGAAGCCCTATAGACTGTTAGCCTTCTCTTAATCCAGTGTGACTAGTAACCATTTTCTCAATGGTGAAAACAAGACTCTCACTGCACTTTGATCAAAGTGCCCATTAACTACCTCTGACCTTCTGCTTCTCCAGGANTGGGGAGAAAGATGAAGGGAGGGGTGGGGCAGGTCTACTCTGGGGAAGGAGCTGCAGATCCTTACAGCAATGGCATGGAGATGCATGTTGGTGTTTTAACAGTGGGACATTTTGTGCATTCTCCAGAGACCTCCTCTGCATGGACCTGCACAGAAACCCTCATTGGCGTGAACTCTACCCTCTGCCTGATGACTTTTCCAGCTTCACCAAGCATTTCAGTCTGAAGCATACCTCCACTTTTTTCCACCTTGCCTGTGCAAGAAATCTTTAGAATGATTCAAGCCTGCCTGCATCCCTGGGGTCCCCTGACCCAGAAAAACACTCTGCCTTCCTGGTCCTCCCACCAGTCTCTCCTGCTCCACCATCAAGAAGATACCAAATCTTCTCACCCAGGGGCTTCTCTACGCAAGGGACATGCCCCACTTCCATTTCTCTCAAACTTCTGGGACTCAAGGGTGCTTTTCACTTCTCTCCCCGGCCCTTGGCAATAGCTCAGCAAATTGTGGCCACTCAGAATGATCTTTTTAGTGTCAGAGGTCTGTGCTTGTCCTCTGGAGCACTCTCAATAGCCATCAGACTGGGGTCCAAGACACAGAGCCAGCCATTCAGGAACTCTTCCCAGGGAAAGCGTCTCTCCCCATCATCTCCTGATTAGTCTCCTTGACTCCTAAACACGAGGTGGATAATGGCTAAGGGCCCCAGATGATGGGATGTGCATGTGGGGGTGGGTGGTGGTCAACATTGGCATGCTCTGCATGAGGGGTCTGGCCTTTCTCTTTTTAACATGTGGTCATTTTATATCCTTTGGTCTCGATTTTCCTGTAGAGCAAAAGTCCCACTTATCATACAGCAGATAAGAAGTCCAAATGGTGAGGGATCATGTCACAAGCTCTTCACTGTGTTTCCCAGCTTCTTGCTCAGAGCATTCTGTCCTTTCCTTGGGTACAATCCATCACTTTACAAATGTGATTTATGTAACATAAACAAGGGGGAACCCACTCTATTCTCTACAGTCATTTGGATATCTCGTGTTAAGGCATGATTGGTAATGTAACAATTCTCTGATTTTAACCACCTCCTTTTAGAATAATTAACAAATAGCTATTTCTAATTGTACTGGAGAATAGTGTTTCTGCTAGATTTTTTTAACATTCAAGGAAATTCAAACCTTTTCTCTTAGTCACGTTTTCAAACTCACTTTGTTTACCAACCTTCATTCTATTATTTTTCTTCATGGATGAATCTATTTCCATAAACTCAATAGTTATTAATAGAATAGTGTAACCCTAATCATTATGAAGATGATCATCACATTTACAATAACAGCTACCAAAATTGACCTTTTCAGCAGGACTGATGGTAGCATAAATCTGCAGCAAATAGCACAGAACTCTAAACAAATATGAGTCCAATTATTGATTTTTCTTCAGGATGAGAGCAAGGGTGGGGATGGTGATGGATGTCAGTAATGAAATCACACTTAATCTAGGCATCTTCCAACCTAAGCGAAGCCTGTTTCCAAGCCTGTTTTTTCCAAATTTTTTCTCTAACCTGTTCTGAAAACATGGAATATAGTATATTCTTCTATTCACTAAACTCTATCCTCCATTTCAATTCTCTTTCAAGACAGTTCTAAGTTAAGCAAAAGCCCAGACATTTAGTCCTCCTTTCTCTTCCCAAATGTTCATAAATAATAAACTATCACACATAAGGAAAGCACACATCAACTCAAAAAACCATGTGATGAAAGTTTTCAGGATTTCAGATAAATATAATGCTTAAGGGACCGGACTTTTAAGACAATGTAAGGATGAAAAAAACCCTTCTTGGGAGAGTGCGTGCCTGCTAAGTTGCTTCAGTCATGTCCGACTCTTTGCAGTCATATCCGACTATAGCCCCCCAGGCTCCTCTGTCCATGGAATTCTCCAGGCAAGAAGACTGGAGTGGGTTGCCATTTCCTTCTCCTGTGAGAGTGCAGTTGATCTCAGAAGTCAACAGAAGGAGACATTGTCACTTATCAGTATGATCTACAAGGGTTAGGGTGAAGGTGACCCAAGAACTATCAGAAAGACAGAGAGTGAGCCCTCTGCCTCTGAGAACCAGTAACAAAAAGTCCTACCAGTATATTCAAAACACTCATTAGTGTTTCCTAGTATGATGACCACAGCAATTCGATAATCATCTTGTATATGGGAAGGGACCAAGAGTTATTCTTGGTATGAATAATCATACCAACTTTTGGGTGGAGGGTAGACAGAAGGCCTTCTCCAACCATAATTCCCAAATTGCATCTATCTATCTAGCTTCTTTAAATTTTTCCTAGGAATTAGAAATAAAACACCTGATATCTGTCAGGAACCAGTCCAGAAAATGGGCTGAGGGTTAATATGGAAACCCCAAAAGACTTTTCTTTGCCAATATAGAGTAACAACAACAAAAATCACAAGGCTCAAGAAAAGGTTCCCTGGTTCAAAGAAAGGAATTTACTTTGCACATTCATATTAGCTGCCTCCTTCTGAAATACTGATCTGTGGTCTCAACCAAAGACCTTACATTTTTGCCTTTGGAATAAACAGTTGGGAAGAGGAGACAGTGTGGACCAGGAATGCTTCATTCTCGTTAAATGTGTCAAGTCGTTGGGAACAGTAATATGCTTGTTTGTTGACCACCCATGATTGTTATGTCCGTCTTCTCCTTCCTAACTGAATCCTACCAAACCCAGCTGTACAGATGGTCCTGATTGTCTAGACAATCCTGTGTCCTGCAATGATGAGGGAAAAGGGGTAGGGCAGGGCATCAGGACCTTCTGTGCTCGAGCACACACACGCTCGAGCACGCACACACACACACACACACACTTCTTTTTCTCTCTCTTTTGCAAAGGAAACAAAAACTTGAGCATCCTAACAGAATCTCTTGTGCCCTGGGTTTTGTAAACCCAGGGAGCTTCTAATTGAAGATTTCATATTAAGAATCACTACAGCAACCTTCAAGTCTGTGTATTTTGTTATAAAGCTATCAGTTCTTCCAAATATATAAGATAAAAAAGCAATCAATAACACAAAAGGAAATAACACTTCTTTCTCTGTATTAAGCCAGTTTTACCCCACCTATGTTCTTTGATATTATGGACTTCCCAGGTGGCTCAGTGATAAAGAGCCCATTTGCCAATGCAAGAGATGCAGGAGATGCAGTCCAATCCCTGGGTCAGGAAGATTCCCTGGAGGAGGGCATGGCAGCCCACTCCAGTATTCTTGCCTTGAGAATCACATGGACAGAGGAACCTGATGGGCTACAGTCCATGTTTGATATTATAAGTGCCACAAAATCTTCACAAATATGCAAATACCTGTCTTCAAAATATCTAAAACACTTTTCTTCTTTTTTTAGTTTTCTTACTATTTTCTTCTTTTTTTTTTTCATTCTCATTTGAAATTAAATTACTCAAATTCAGTCATTTGGACCATGTATTTTTACAACCTGCATCAACTAGATGAAAATTAATTGTTATTATAAAGTTATAAAAACAGAGACTTCATCACTTAAGGATGTGGTTCTGGACCAATTTCAAACCATAATGATTATGTCTGGAAGTTCACCTTTTTATATGCTCATCTCACTCACCTTTTGGTTTTTCTATGACTCACTTCACAATTCCACTTTTAGTAAATGTCTCATAAACAGAGAAAGGACCTGCTGTCATTTAGCAAATATGACCAGTGTTCATGACTCAAAACGTGTTGAGTATCATATTTTTCTGAACCTTATCTTATTTTGTGGCTTCCCTGGTGGCTCAGACAGTAAAGAATCTGCCTGCCAATCCAGGAGACTAGGGTTTGATCCCCGGGTCAAGAAGATCCCCTGGAGCAGGAAATAGCTACCCATTCCAGTATTCTTGCCTGGGAAATCCCATGGACAGAGGAGCCTGGTGGGCTACAGTCCAGGGGGTCTCAAAAGGGTCAGACACAACTTAACTACCAAACCACCACCAATCTTATTTTGTATGCTCCCCGAATAGCCATAAGGAAGGAAAACATGTAGTACATCCTATGGACCAATGTCACTTTATTCTGTTATATGTTCTATGATGTCTGTGTTACCTTGAGGGAAAGGACGAATTTAATTAGCTTAGCATCTAATCATTTCAAGGCAAAGCAACCTACATATGAGAAGTGTGATTTTTGTGCAACTTTAGGTAATAGTTAAGAACTGCACATCCACTTTTATTAAATTTCAAGAGAATATGTTAGAAAGATTTTCATAAATTTTGGAGACATTCCAGTTTCTAGCTCCTGACCAATTATAAGTTTTGCAATCCTGGATAGAAATAATTGACCACCTCATTAGCCACAGAATTATTTTTTAAATGTAAATCACAGAATTTTGTTTTTAATATTTTACCAAACATTTGGGCTGCCATCAAGTATCTCTTCCTAAGTCTTTAGTTTCAAGGGATAGCAATATTTCAACCCATGAAATGAGCCATTTCTTAGGATGTATTAATTTGCAATTTACACAAATGCATGGTTTTTCTTGAATTTTAAAATTTCAGTAAAAAAGAGTTAACAATGCAGATCTCCTCTTTATATCTACCCTTTAATTAATATCTTTTATTAAAAACAAAGTGTGTTTGGGTAGCATATGAATTGTTATTATGTTGGATTATTTGATACAGAAACAGGCTAGAAAATTAAGAAACTTAAAATCACTGAGAAAGCATGATTTATTAACATTGTGTAAATAATAACAGCATTTTAAGCACATAAGTGTACATTTAAAACATATGAAAATAGCATTGCAATGGTGGCCCCTTGTCCAAAACCCTCAGTGTATGCTTGAAATCATGGATAGTACCAAACCCTATATATATTATGTTTTTTCCCCTACTATAAACAGGTAGCATAGACAGAAAGAAGTATGATTCATGTCCCAGGCAGCACAGGGAAGGATAGAGTAAGTGTCATCACACTACACAGAATGGAATGAAATATAAAACTTTTGAATTGTTTATTTCTGGAATTTTCCATTTAATATTGCTGGACCGTGGGTTACTGAAACCCTCAGAAAACAACACCAGGAATATAGGAGGACTATTGTATATTTCAGGTTTCCTTGGTGGCTCACATGGTAAGAGAATCTTCCTGAAATGCAGGAGACTTGCGTTCGATCCCTGAGTCAGGAAGATCCCCTGGAGAGGGAAATGGCAACCCATTCCAATATTCTTGCCTGGAGAATCCCATGGACAGGGGAGCCTGTAGGACTATAGATAATGAGGTCACAAAGAGTTGGACACGACTGAACGACTGAGCACTAAGCACATGTGCCTCCTGTTGTAATGCATTTAAGGACATAGTATCCCTTAAGACATGTGACCCTGCCCCACACTAAACCCAACGAAGCCTCTGAATCCAGTGCTATGCAAATGCAGGAGGAAAAGGGACTTGTTTAAAGACAGTACAAGTCTGCAGTCAACCAAGGACAGAGAATGAGAAATTTTATTGAGAAAATGATCTGTATGCTTGAACAAAAAAACTGGATGTGGGGTTCAAGAACTGGGACAGACCTACAAAACCTACCAACCAAATGCCATGGCATCTTTAGAATTTCATTTGAACAAAGTAACTGTTAAAAGTCTGTTATGAGACAATTAAAACAATGTTTAACACTGAACTGAACTTAAAAGTTATTTTTAAATTACTGTTACTTTTAGGTGCAATACTTTTGTTTTTTTACGGCCCTATCTTTTAGCAATATATATAGATGTGTTTAGAATTGCATGATTTGTTCAGTTTTCTTTAAAAATTAAATTTTTAATCTATTATCATGATATTCTGGTAGTATTAAAATATGATTTTCTCTTCAAGATACATGTTTACATATTTACAAGAGAAAACATTACAATTCTAAAATTTGCTTTAAAACAATAAGAATGTGGGGGGGGATATTAAAAGAGGAAATATGGATGAAAGAAAAATAGCCAAATATTGATCACTGTTGAAGCTGGGTATTGAACTGATTATATTATTAACTCTATTTTTGTGTATGTACAAATCTTTTACAATAAAAGAATGTAGAAACACTAAGTAGTGGGAAAAAAGAATGAAGAAAAAGTTTCCTAAGAAGTACTCAACTTTCTTTTAAGAATGCCGATTAACTGAGATTATTCTTGAATTAAAAAAAAAATTGAAATCTAGAACCTGTCTTAAATTCATATTCTAAGGGCATGTCAACCGATTTTAGTATTCTTGCCTGGAAAATTCCATGGACAGAAGAGCCTTGCAGGCTACAGTCCATGGGGTGGCAGAGAGTCATGCACGACTGAGTGACTAAGCACACACACACAGCACATCTTTTAAGATACTAAATATATTTTTATCCTTTGAATCCAATCTCATTCATATATTTTTTTCCAGGAATATATATAATGATAGAAGAACATTTAGTAGTAGGAATAAAAACCAGATAAGCTCTTAATGAGAGCTATTTAGTTTATCATCCTGCACAACAGGAATTGGAAATGCCTTCCAGTCTAAATGACAACATAAAAAGGGCAAATAAGGTAATATTGAGGATGACTTCAAGGTAAAGTACTTCTGAAGTTCCAATTCTGTAGAACTTGTGTATTCTCAAGGCAGAGTAAAATTGCTCTTTAGTTGAAGGAGAGATTAAAGCTGAGCCTCTGTCAGGGGTGGTTTAGTTCTGCTGGGTGAGCGGGATGTATTGTCCCTGCGGCAATGTAGTCCATCCAGCCTGTTCTCTCTTCAATCTGAACACTAGTTAGCCCGGACCCTGAAGTGCGGTTTAAAATACTGTAGCATACATCTTCATTTGTAAAGCTACTTGTCAAGTACTTTTCAAAGCCTGAGTTGCCCAGAAAGTAGTCTCAGAGCCCAAGAGATCTTGGGAGATAGTTGTTTGCCTTTGACTCCTCCACTTCCACCCCCACAAGCATCCCACTATCATCCCCACTGGGACTTGCTTTGCCATCTCAGACCCTACCCTCTCAGATGCTCTAACCTGTGTCCCAAGTGAGCTCCCACTTTCTACGGATTTATACTCTGCTGGGATGGAGAAAATAGAGAAAAGAGAAAGAGAGGAAGGAAAGAAGGAAAGAAGGGAGAGAGGTGTTACTGAAAGCAGGTCTGGCTACTTGATGCTCAAAAGCCATTAAAGAGGTAAGTATGGTGGAAAGCAAAGGTGGCTCAGATGATAAGAATCTGTCTACAATACAGGAGACCCAGGTTTGATCCCTGGGTCGGGTAGATTCCCTGAAAAAGGGAATGGCTACCCACTCCAGTTTTCTTACCTGGAGAACTCTGTGGACAGAGGAGCCTGATGGGCTATACCATGGGGTCACAAATAATCAGACATGATTGAGTAACTAACACTCAAAGTCTGCTTTATTTTGGATGCTGGCAACCATGTTAGGGGGGCGGTGGTGTTCTTCCAAAGGCCAACTCCCCACCACGGACAAACAGTGGGCAAGTGTTGAGGGAGGGTTATATGCAGAAACAGCATGGTCAGCTCTGACAGCCATCTTGAAATTAGTCATGCAGTCTGACAGTTTTTAGCTCCAGGGAACTTTGTTCCTGTTTCCTTGAGGCCAGTTCTCAGAATTGTGGCAGCTTATGTCAAGGAATCCACTGGCAAGGCAGAAGCTGAAGGAGATGAAGGTTTGATCCCTGGGTGGGGAAGATCCCCTGGAGGAGGAAGTGGCAACCCACTCCATTATTCTTGTCTGAAAAAACCCATGGGTAGAGAAGCCTGGCTGGCTACAGTTCATAAGGTCTCAAGGAGTCGGACACGACTGAGTGACTAAACATGCAAGCAAAGCATTTATTTCATTGCTACTTTATTTTGTGGCTCCCATGCATTTATTCTAACGGTATTTTCATCCATTAAAATTGATTGAATTGGACCACAAAATGCCAACACTTCCACTACCAAGTTCAGCTCTTGACATCTCATATCTCCCTAGTTAGTCTTTCAATGACATGATTAAAAATGTTAAATTGGAAACAATTCCACTTACAACTGCCAATGATCAGAGAACTCTCCAATTGGCTGTAAGTATGTTGACAAACAGCACTAAATGAAGCAAAAATGCTCCTAAAGGTTGTTAGAGCCCACAAAAATATTGGCCAAGATGGTTTCCTTATGTATGAACCACAGTTTGAAAATCAATTTGAGTGCATGAAATTAATAGGTGCTTTTTCCTAGGGGGAAAAAGCTATGACAAACCTAGACAGAGTATTAAAAAGCAGAGACATCACTTTGCCAGCAAAGGTCCATATTGTCAAAGGTATGGTTTTCAGTGGTCGTGTACAGATGTGAGTGTTGGACCATAAGCAAGACTGAGTACTGAAGAATTTATCCTTTTGAACTGTGGTGCTGGAGAAGACTCTTGAGATTCCCTTGGACTGCAAGAAGATCAAACCAGTCAATAATAAAGGAAATCAACCCTAAATATTCACTGGAAGGACTGATGCTGAAGTTCCAATACTTTGGCCACCTGATGTGAAGAGCTGAGTTACTGGAAAACATCGTAATGCTAGGACAGATTGAAAGCAAAACGAGCAGTGGGGTGACAGAGGATGAGATGGTTAGATAGCATTATTGACTCAATGCACATGAGTTTGAGCAACCTAAGCGAGATAGTGAAGGACAGAGAGGCCTGGTATGCTGTTTATGGGACTGCAAAGAGTCAGACATGACTTAACTACTGAAGAACAACAATATATTAAAAAGTGATCCTAACAAAGATTTCCTCTGGCATTTCAATGAGAAAATAACCCAATATCAAAGAGCTATCAGATAGTATAAGCTGACAAAGAGCTTCTGAAAAGAACCCTTTGGTTAAAAAGCTGACAGAGACCATAGGAAGTCCCAGCAAAATTACAAATGAGCTACAGCATCCTTTGTGTACTAAAATATTTCATGTGTCCTCTAATATACTTCAGTGTAGCCATTGACAATAAATGTTTGAAAAGCGTTATTTAATGAAGTCGAGAGACTAAGTTGCACAGAATAGTTTCCCTAAGTGTGATGATGTCACCACATATCCTTTGTAAGCGGTCCAGTTAAATCTGCCTTGGTCTTGGATCTGACTGGTCTACCAGGGATACTCCAGGGAGGTTATATGTGTACAGAGACAAAATAATTTTCTCCATGTAAATATGTTCAAGTATTTAAGAAAAGCCATGTGCCATTGCCCTGGAGGTTCAATGTCAATTTACAATCAAAATTAATTTGACCCTAAAGCAATCTTTTTCATTTACTAATGATGGCAGCTGATCTTTAAATGTGTCTGGTTATTCAATGGTCATGAGCAATGGTTCTGACCGCTAATTCACAGGGCCCTTAGAAAGAATGAGCTCTGCTACAAAGAGTCTATGGATGGGGTTTCTGCCTGGATCACCCCATGCCTTCATTAAACAGGTGTATTTGTGTTCAGGTGTATTCTTCTTCCTCTGCACAAGATGAGAAACAGAACTGGTAACCCTTCACGCTATGTACTTTGCAACCTATGTTTATAATACTGTCCCTGAGACAAATCTGGCTTTCTACAACCTCTGCACAATAATCAAAGGAAAACGCAGGCAGTATCTACCTAATACTGGATGAATGCTGTCTGTTTTCATCGTTCAGTCGCTAAGTCATGCCCGACTTTTTGCGACCCTGTGGACTGCAACACACCAGGCTCCTCTGTCCTCCACTGTCTCCCGGAGTTTGCTCAAATTCATGTCCACTGGTCAGTGATGCTATCTAGCCATTTCATCCTCTGTCACCCCGTTCTCCTTCTGCCCTCAATCTTTCCCAGCATCAGGGTCTTTTCCAGTGATCCAGTTCCTTGCTTCAGGTGGCCAAAGTATTGAAGCTTCAGCTTCAGCATCAGTCCTTCCAATGAATATTCAGAGTTGATTTCCTTTAGGATGGACAGATTGTACCTTCCAGAAACTGACGGCATTTGGGAGGCAAATCAAAATCACACAAGAAAAATAAGAATCTTCCTCATGAGGCTGTGTCATAAGAAAATTGGGTTCTTTTCATTCCTTCCCATGAATCATGATGTAAACAAATGCAGAGATACAATGATATACAATAGATCGATTTACTATAAGCTTAATATATATTAGTTAAAATAAAGAGACGAACTGTCAATTACTCACTATTTCTCATATGGCTATGGGCTTCCCTGGTGGCTAGGCTGGTAAAGAACCTGCCTGCCAATGCAGGAGACACAAGAGATGCAGGTTCAATCCCTGGGTTTGGAAAATCCCCTGGAGAAGGAAATGGCGACCCAGTCCAATATTCTTGCCTGGGAAATTCCATGGACCTGGCAGGCTACAGTCCGTGCGGTCACAAAGAGTCAGACATGACTGAGCACACACACTCACACATTATGTTAATATATTCTTACACATTTATGTAGCAGCAATAAAATCATTTGTTGAGGGAGAAAAAAAAATCATTATCTCCCACATCGGGAGTTATTTCCCTCGAAAGTTTCCTTAGAAGAATATTTGCCCAAATTAGCACATTCCTGAAGCACAACCCTTTCATTCATTACCAAGACACAGTCCCTCTTCTTTAAAAGTACCATCTCATTGACATCTCCGTAGTCATTTAATGCATGGTCACTGGTCAAAGTCCAGCCACAAACGGGAAGCATTTACGATGGCTGACAGAATATACTTTGCAGAATTTTATAACAAAACTCTAAGATTAAATAAATATGACATATTTTCCAGCAAAAATTCTTATTTATTTGTAATTTTGCATATTTGTTGATGTGTTCGGGGTTAACTTGGCCTAAATAAAGTTCAATATTCATAAACATTGAAGCCTGAGCCTATATAAAAGATTTCTTTCCTTCTTATGCTTTTTATCCTTTTAAAAATCTGAACAAATCATTTATTTTTAAATCACTACTATTCTATAGAGCTATTTAGCATTCAATAACTCTCGTGCTGCAAACAAAATCCCATCTACTATTAAGTAATTAAATTAACAAAAGCAAAAGGCATACTATAATTTTTTGTTGCTGGTGTAATAAACACAAAGGAAACAATACATTATTCTGTAGTATCACTTTCTAGCCAACACATTTTAGAATTATGTTAAATTTCTTAGGAGAAAATGATACTAGGAAATAGTCTCTAGAATCTGCCTTTATGTCCATCAAAGGTACTGGAAAGTTGACAGAATTTCTCAGCACCTTTACAAATATTTTCATTCTTCTAGCAGAAAAGTAGAAGTCCTGATAGAGACCAATAAAAAATAATAAGTATCATAGCAATAAACAGGACATTCAAAAATGTATTGAAAAAATGCATGAACTGAGTTACTAATAGCATCAACTAGATTTATTTAGTTAGATTTTGGTTTTGTTCATATTTTCTTAGCATAAACTTGATCTGACTGTGGAATTCTTTTAGGGAAAAAACCCAGGAAGAGTCATGGACCCCTGACATTAATGAGAGCTCTGTGGTCTGAGAAAAAGTACCTCTGAGGGAGAAGGGAGGAGAACTGGGCTGTAGTCAGGTCAAAAGAGTTTAAACACAGGTGTAAAAAAGAAATACCGTTTCAGAGTTGGAAGTACTCTCCAGAAAACACCAGAGCCTCTGGAGGGCAGGGTGCAGGGAGAAGGTGTGGTCTGGCTCCTTTCAAACCACAAAATCACAGGAACCAACTTTCTTTACATTTTGGAAGGAACTAGCAGTCACACCGACAACAAAGACAATATTTAAGTCTAAAGTTCATTTTAAATAAGTACATATGGTTAAACAAAATGCTCTGACTTAACAGACTGGTAGTCGGCACCAAAGAACATAGAGAACAACACAGGGGAGAGACAGTCCCCGCCTCCCTGGGACAGCAGGGCTCTTGTGAACTCAAGGCCCTTGTGGTCACTCAGCCTTGTCTCATGGTCTGGAATACAGCCAGCATGCAAAAAAAAAAAAAAAAAAAAAAAGCGGGGTGGGGGGGCCGGGGGCAAGGCTGGTAATGAATAATGGCTAGGTATTTATGTGATTAACAGAAAGGAGTATTTAATTAAATTGTAAATACTGCAGAATACAGATTTGGCTTAGCATTAAACATGGATTAGGTAATAACTAAGTGGAAACAACTGTGTGGGATTTTATATATTTGGCTCTTTAAAGCTTGCGTGTGTGCATGCTAAGTCACCTCAATAGCATCCAACTCTTTGCGACCCCATGGACTATAGCCCGACAGGCTACATTTGTCCATGGGATTCTCCAGGCAAGAATACTAAAACAGATTGCCATGCCCTCCTCCAGGGAATTCTAGGGGTTGAACCTGCGTCTTTCACATCTCCTGCACTGGCAGGTGGGTTCTTTACCACTAGCACCATCTGGGAAGCCCCTTTAAAGTGTGCTTTCCCCAATAAGTATTTTCCTCTCTTGATATAAAAGATACTGAATAAATCCAGAAACTGGAAAAATCCCATTTTACCCTTCAGCTGTGACCTCATTAATGTCCAGAGCGTGCCTACCTATTGCACAAAATGTCCCTCCATTTCCAAACTCCTGAGTCTTGAAATGCCAACATTTCATGATTAGGAGGAAATAGTCACATTGCAGATGCTAAGAAATTCTGGCAACCTCATTAACTAGAGCAGGTTTTGGAGAACAAAACATTTCCTGCCACATCAGATCCAATTTCTCTTCTGTCTTTCGTGGGATCCTGCAACCCATTCAGCCAATCTGCTTTGTTTCTGTAAATTCACATCAAGGTTTTTCCACGGTTCACTGTGTTTGGGAGATCCATCAGTGTTTGCTGAGGCAAAATATTCAGAAAGAGACTCAACGTGTGGGACACATTCTGCAGAGTGAGAGGGACATCTAAACTAAGATGTCAGCTTCCACCCTTCCTACAACGTACTTCACCTTGTCTCTTTTTTTAATTAGTTAGTTGCTTGGTTTGGCTGCATCAGATCTTGGTTAAGGCACGTGGACCTCCACTGCCTCATGCGGGCTCTGTCGTTGCCGCACGTGGGCTCAGTAGTTCTGGTGCAAGCTTTTCGTTGCTCCATGGTATATGGGATCTTAGTTCCTGCATCAAGGACAGAACTTGTGTCTCCTCATTTCAAGACAGATTCGTGGCCACTGGACCTCCAGGGAAGTCCCTAATCCACCTTGTCTTTTCTTTCAACCTCCTCACCACTAGCCCAGGCCTGAGGGCAGGGGTCTTCAGTTGGAAGATGGTGGACACTGGTTGCTCTGGTGGCAAGTCCTCATCACTGGCTGGGGGAGGGGAACCACACGGCCAAACAACTTTGCTCTCTGAAATTCCATTTTGCACGCTCACCCCCAGAAGTGTCACATTGAACCACTTTTCCTGATGGGAGTGTGCCATATCTCTGGTAGTTTAATGCATGGAAAAAAAAAAAAAAAGAGGAGGTAGAAATAGATTCAAGGGAAGGAAACCCTTTCTAGGAAACCCACAAAGAGTCAAGCCTTAGAGGAGTGCAGGAGTGAACCGTGGGCTACATTGGTTATTCAACTGGGAAATGGTATGAAGGTGGCAAGCTTCGAACTGATTTTTTAAAAGAAAAAACCCAATACGTGGTGAATAATGAGGATATAAAGTCTCTGGTTCTTAAATCAACTGTTTCAGTTTTCATGCTGACCTGTTTCATGTAAATGTTTAGCACAGATAAATTCAGTTCAATTAATTTTAAATATTACTATTTCAAAATGAAAGATCCTGTGGAAACTTGGAGAATTAAACAAAATAGGAGAAAAGAGTATGAAAAGTGAAAATAAGTTCTGTTGCTGTTTGCTTTCTTCTCACATTCTATTTCTAGATACTTTTCATAGAAAAAATATTTAGTTTCTGACACATATTTAGCATCTTCTAGCCTTCGATGTCCACCTTTGAAATCATTCTTTTGCCACAAAACCTTTTCATGTGCTCCTTTAAAAGTTTTTTATGATAAAATACTAATTTTTAAAGAAAAGCCACAGTGAGCAACACGGTTCTAACTCTGAGCTGTCCACAGACTATCTTGATTATTTGTTAAGAACTTGAGGCAAGAACATATTGGTGAATTTACAGCACTCTGTTCTCCGATGCCATGTAAGAATAACTGTAGTAGTATCTTTACATGGGAATGCTTTTGCTTTCAGATCCCCTCTAGCTTTAGGAAAAGAAAGTGAAGTCGCTCAGTCGTATCCAACTCTTTGCAACCCCATGGACTGTAGCCTACCAGGCTCCTCAGTCCATGGAAATTTTCCAGGCAAGAGTACTGGAGTAGGTTGCCATTTCCTCCTCCAGGGGATCTTCCCAACCCAGGGATTGAACCCGGGTCTCCCACATTGCAGGCAGACGCTTTATCAGCTGAGCCACTAGGGAAGCACCCTTCAAGCTTTACTGAGGTATAATTGACAGAAAAGCTTTCAGTTCTTGTGATATAGAGTTCTGTGTTTGCAATTGGTTTTCAAAACCTCAGGTTAATAGGATTCTAAAAAACATTCAATCTATTTTTGGACATTCTAATTTGTCAGAAATTTTCTAGGCTGTCCCCACTAACAAGACACTGGGCTTGGCAATCTGGGACACTCTCTGAAATCTGAGAGTTGATACAAGTTCTCAAAATTGTTGTACTAACATGAAAAGAAAAGGAAAAAAATTTTTTCCAAGAATCCAAGAGGGAATCTGAATTACAATAAGCCCCAAATGACACAAGTGTTTAGACAGAATGAGAAGGGGCAGATGTCAAGAGAAATAAAAGAGAGAGAAAAAAGAAATGGAAATACGTGTGGGTTTCCCTGGTGGGTCAGCGGTAAAGAATCCTCTCGCAATGCAGGAGACCAGGTTCGATCCCTGGGTTGGGAAGATCCCCTGGAGAAGGAAATGGCTACCCACCCCAGCGTTCTTGCCTGGGAAATCCCATAGAGGGAGGAGACTGGCAGACAGCAGTCCCTGAGGTTGCAAGAGTAGGACACAGCTGAGCAACTAAACCACCATAAGGAAATACATAGAGGCTGTGGCAAAAAGAGAGGAAGGGACAAAGTGAAATTACAGACAAAACCTAGAGGAAGAGCCCAAACGAAGGAGAGCAGCCTTGAGAAAGGAACGGATGTCACAGTAGTTTCAGGCAAAGGAGTATGATGCGCACTTTGGGGACACACTCTTCATTTCACATGCATTATCTGGTTGTGGCGTGCCATTCAGAGCTTCTGGGTTTTTTTCATCATAGAATCTCTTTTTCTTATAGGTATACCAAGTAAAAAAAATAAGATCTCTTTGAATAAATACTTCTACCGATTTGCTTAGAATCACAGTTTGAGAATCTCATAGGTTTTTAAAGAACGAATGTCCCAGGGATAAATAATTTACTTCCAAAGGGGCAAACATTGATAATTTAAAGAGAAAAGTTTAAATCCAATCTCTTACTTTGGGTTCCTACATCAGGGCTTGTAAGCGGGAGGTTGATAAGAAGAGAAGTGACAGGGACTTTCCTGGTGATACAGAGGTTAAGACTTCACCTTCCAAGGCAGGGGGTGCAAGTTTGATCCCTAATTGAGGAGCTAAGATCCCACATGCCTCAGGGCTAAAAAAAAAAAACAAACCATAAAACAGAAGCAATATTGTAACAAATTTAAAAAAGACTTTAAAAATGGTCCATGTCAAAAAAGAAAGAAAAAAAAAGTGAGGAACAGAAGGAACTCAATAAAGGAGGAGAAACCAGGAGACTATGCTTGGATGAGGGTGTGCCTGTGAGAGGCCTCCTGGAATTTTCCAGCTGGGTACCCACAGGATGTATACCCACCAGCTGCCACCACTCCCCAACTCCCCCAACCACGCGAGGGTTGGTCTTAGGAGTGCTAAGTCCCCTGCATTTCTCAGCTGTGTCTATATCTGGGTTGAAAAGGCTTCTGTTTCTTAAACAAATAAACAAAAAAGCCTAAGGCAGGAAAGCAGAGATGGACAGAGGGTGATGGAGATGGATGCAGTTGGTAGCCTGCAGACTGTTCTCTAGAGCTGCGGATAAAGTCAGAAATGCCTTAGTTCACCCTCAGGTGGCTCAGATCTGCTCATGTTCCCTTCAACTTATCACTGCCTCTTCAAGGTGGCAGTCAGCACCACCTGTAACAAATACACACACAGCAACAAGACAAACCTTAGTCCCCAGTCATGCAGCTCCTACCCCTTCTAGATTTTTCTCATCCCCAGCCAGTCTTCAGCTGCTAGATGATTAGAAGACTCCACCTCCAGGGTCTGAGAACACTTGGTAGCTTGGTTTGGTTCTGGTGACTATTATCACTGAGCATGGGAGCACCAGGAAAGGATCCCACCAAACCACTGATTTCCAGATATACGGCCCATACCTGTGTAACAGAAGCACCAGCTAATCATGTTGAATTACCCTGGCCAGTGACTCCCTTCTTTGTTCATCTACTAGCCTGAGCATTCCAAAGAGACCCAAGTTGCAGTTGTAGGAATAGCTTCAATTTAATAGATTTTTTTACTTTACTCCTTGAAATCTTAGCTCTCTAATCCAGAAAGATGCTCTCTTCCCCTTGCACCTTCCCGTGAGAGAGCAAGCAAGCTCTCTCCGAATTGTGGAGTCTAGATTTGCTTTAATCCAGCCTGATCCTCTCTGTGGCAGTATGCATTGCTAACCTTTGGAAAAGAGCATTTTATGAATTGCAACATAGTTCTAACTGACTGAATGAAACAGAGTTACAGTTTTCTGGACAATTCTCTTTTATCTTAATCACATCTGCAAGGCACATGTTGATTCTATATAGAGAGAAATCTTAAAGAAATTCTCATCAATTATTTTGTGCAGTATGGAGATGGTCCAGTTTGAAAATACGTATGTATATGTGCATGTGTGCCCAGTCGTTTCAGTTGTGCCCAGCTCTTTGTGACCCTATGGACCACAGGCCGCCAGGTTCCTCTGTCCATGGGATTCTCCCGGCAGGACTACTGGAGTGGGTTGCAATGCCTTCTCGACGCAGGGATCAAACCCTGTGTCTCCTGCATTACAAGCAGATTCTTTACCCACTGACCCACCAGGGAAGCCCATGTATGTGTACATGTACTGTATATCATAGTTATATTTTAAGTCATTTTTTTTACATTTAACTAATAATTCTCCCACAAACAAATGTAATTCCATTCTACTCTAGGAATCTGAGTAACATAGAACCAACCTGAATGAGAAATTTGGCACCTGATGAAAATAAAAAATACCCAGAATACACTGATCATTTAGCTTTACAATTTGTTTCCTGGGTAAATGTAAAACTCCTCCTCATTTTTGGTTGTTTGAGCTCTTCCCTAGGCTCCAATTCTATTAAATAAATATTTTTTAAAGTGAGAGAATGGGAGAGTTACTAGGAGTTTTAGAACTAGGGTTTGTGAAACTATTTTCTTAACTTCATATCCAGTTTATTTTTTGTGTGTTTTTTATTGTTCTGTATATCTTTATTGACAAATCTAGCAGCAATATACTGCCAACTAATGTCACTACTTTCACTTAAATCATGGCATTGTTTTAGAGGAAATTCCAGTAGGACTGTCAATTACAGCTTTCTAATATGGGCTGTACTCTGCATATAAGTTAAATAAGCAGGGTAACAATATACAGCCTTGACGTACTCCTTTTCCTATTTGGAACCAGTCTGTTGTTCCATGTCCAATTTTAACTGTTGCTTCCTGACCTGCATACAGATTTCTCAAGAGGCAGGTCAGGTGGTCTGGTATTCCCATCTCTTTCAGAATTGTCCACAGTTGATTGTGATCCACACAGTCAAAGGCTTTGACATAGTCAATAAAGCAGAAATANAACTGTGGTGTTGGAGAAGATTCTGGAGAGTCCCTTGGACTGCAAGGAGATCCAACCAGTCCATTCTGAAGGAGATCAGCCCTGGGATTTCTTTGAAGGGAATGATGCTAAAGCTGAAACTCCAGTACTTTGGCCACCTCATGCGAAGAGTTGACTCATTGGAAAAGACTCTGATGCTGGGAGGGATTAGGGGCAGGAGGAGAAGGGGATGACAGAGGATGAGATGGCTGGATGGCATCACTGACTCGATGGACGCGAGTCTGGGTGAACTCCGGGAGTTGGTGATGGGCAGGGAGGCCTGGCGTGCTGCAATTCATGGGGTCATAGGGGGTTGGACATGACTGAGCAACTGAACTGAACTGAACTGAACCGAATATGGGCTGTAAATGCAGTTCTTCAGCTCTAAATATACCCTACCACTGTCTTTTTTAGGGAAAAATATTCAGCAAATTGCATTTCAAGTGGTGGTAGGGATAATTAAAAGAAATAATAAGGCAAGTTTGGTTGAATATATGGAAACCATAACACAATTTAACTCTCTGTAGATGGCACCCCACTCCAGTACTCTTGCCTGGCAAATCACATGGACAGAGGAGCCTGGTAGGCTGTGGTCCATGGGGTTGCGAAGAGTCGGACACGACTGAGCAACTTCACTTTCACTTTTCACTTTCATGTATTGGAGAAGGAAATGGCCACCCACTCCAGTGTTCTTGCCTGGAGAATCCCAGGGTCGGGTGAGCCTGGTGGGCTGATGTCTGTGGGGTCGCACAGCACTGGACACGACTGAAGTGACTTAGCAGCAGCAGCAGATAGTTTCATAAGCCAATAAATCACAGGGGATATGAAACAACTTGCTAGCGAAGAATTGACAGGAAAAGATCTGGAGATGATGAGTGACCACTAGCTTCCATATGTTTTATTAAAAGGGTTGGATATTTTATTAAAATGTGCATGAAAAATAATATTAACAAAACTGAATTCTGGAGACTAATAATCATGAAAGAGATCAAAACCTGTCAAAGAACTATCTAAAATATTCCCTGTGTACAGATGGTAAATTCTATCAAACCTCAAGGAACAGATAATTCTGATTTCAGTTAATGTGTTCCAAAGGATAGAAAATGATTTCAAGCTTCCAAATTTATTTAGGACTTTGATATTAGAATCTGACAAAGATCAACCAAGAAAAAATTACGGCCAACTTTTGCTTATGACTATGGATGCAAAATTCTAAACAAAATATTGGTGACTTAAGACATAAACATTTAGATGGATTAAAGATGGAAACACAGCTAATGTCTCGTTTTCATCCTTTCTCTGCCCTTCTAAAATGATGTATTATAAACATACTTCAGCACTGATTGGAGGCAACTGAAGCAAAGTTCTTGCTGTTCTATGGAAAGGGGAGGCCATAGCCAAGTTGCTCACAATTCAAGCAGTGGGATTAATGGATCACAAATTCCTCCTGCCTGGCAAAGCCCCAGAGAGAAATAAATTCAAGGTGTGTCTATAGAGACAGGACCATGGACCTGGCATTCTTAGCTTGCAAATGCTCTGAAGTCCCAAGACAGTCATGGAAGTAGCAGAAAGCCACTGGATCAGAAAAGATCAGGGTTTAGAGGGTGCCTGACTGTAACTGGGACAATCTGGGACCAGCATTTAGAAATCAGCCAATAGTAGTCTTCATATTAGTATTTTAAGGAGGATAATATTATAATTACCAAAGAAATGCCAAAGAAGTGATTGCTAAAAGACAGCTTCAATTTATTGCTAAATATAAAATCTTTTATTTTTTCTAGGAATGGTAGGATATTCTTTTATCATAATAAAAACCCATCAGCTGCAACCATATTTTATAGTGTAACACAGCATCATACCCATTATGATAAGAATAAAACATTTTGGGGCAAGTTTTAGCCAATGCAAAGCAGCAAGAAGAAAAAACAAGTGTGAATATTGAAAAGGAAGAAATAAAATCAGTGCTATTTGCAGATGATGTACACTGCTCTGGAAATTTAAGAGACATTACATTTTAAAATTGTTAAAAATTAAAGAGAGTTGGGAAAGTAGCCAGACATCGTTAACTAATTTTAAACATATATTCTATTTTTAATAATGTTAATTAACACTTATATAGCACGTAGTATTTGCAAGACCTAATGTAAAGTATACTGCCTTTATGGACCATATACCACATGGAACTCCACTCAGTGTTATGTGGCAGCCCAGGTGGGAGGGGAGTTAGGGAGAAAATGGATCTATGTATATATATGGCTGAGCCCCTTCACTGTTCACTTGAAAATATCACAACATTGTTGGTTAATTGGCTTACCCCAATACAAAATAAAAAGGCTTAAAAATAAATGAAGAATACTAACTTTAACATCACTATATTAAGAATAGGAAATGGAGATACAATCGAACTAAGTGATTTTTTTACACAGCTAGTAGTAAGTGGAGGAGTCAAGATTTGATCCCAGGTGAACCGGCTCTAGGGACCACCACCAAGACACATTGACATGTTTGAAAACAATAAAAAGATTATCTAAAAGCTGAATGGAAAAAAAAAAAAATGTGTGTGAAATAGGCAGAACCCACAAGAATAATGAAACTTTAGAAAACTATTCTTCAAAGTATTAGACAGCTTTTAATGGATAGATATTTTAATGGATGAACTTTCAAAAATGTACTTTCCAGAAATATTATGCAAAATATTGTGTTTGTGTATATGCAATTTTTCCCAGACATCAGCGTTTTATGCTTCAAAAAAATTGTCAGGAAAGTTTATGGCTCCCAAAGGCTTAACTTTGGTTATAAAAATAAAAGATCTGAGTAATTCAAGAAACTTACATCTTTCCAGGTGGGAAGACAATACGATAAAGATGACCACACTTCTCTTCCCCAGAGAAACATAAATGAAATGCATTTACAATAAAAACACAGGTCATATTTTTTTAGGAGAGAAAAAGTTGCTGAGAAGACTTAGAATTTCACAAAAAGGAATAAATGGACAGTAGTGGGTTAGATAGTCTTAAAAATAAGATTGGAGGTGGCCCTTTCTGTTATTCAAACTTACTCTAAAGCTACTGTAACTACAAATCCATGGCACTTTTAGAGTAAAGCAAAGATTCTAAAAATGAGATCAAATACACACATGGACATACAGGAGACACATATAAATAGCACAAACAGTTACATATACTTTATAATCTAATAACTATGTCCTTCCAATAAATGGAGAAATTATAAGTTATTCAGCAAAAGGCAATTGGAAAGTTGATAACTTTTTTTGAAATGAGAAGTTAAACCACTACTGAATACCTAAAATTTAATTCCAGATGATTCTTTAAAAATTTTTTATATGAATTAAATTTTAAAATACTATAAACACTTAGGAGAAAAAATGGACTTTTTTCAGTAACAACGAAGGTGGAAGAAGTTCACATGACAACAAAGTTAACAATTAAAAAATAAACTACTATATTTGTTTATATAAAACTTAAAACTGCTTTATGATGGAAAGAACCATGATGCTCTGTTTTCCTACTAAAATAGCAAAGTTGAACAGAGCCACAGAGCCACAGAGATCATAGATGCCTCACAAAGCTAAAATATTTACTCTCTGATCTTTTCCAGAATATCTTATCAGTATAAGGTTGAACAATTAAAAACAGAATTTAGAATATAATTTTTATATAAAGTCCCAAACCAAATGAAACTAAACAAAATATAATACAGCAAAAAATAAATAAATAAATAAGCCCATGGTAAGGCTATATTTTTAAAAAAGTATAAGAATGATGAATATAAAATTCAGGATTGTGACAAACTGGGGTGAAAGGAATCAATGTGATACAGAAAAGAAACTCACCCTGTTTGCACCTTATCAGGAACTTTAATTTTAACTTCTCCATGGGTTTGAGGTTTCACCAGTGTTTGTTTTTTTATTATGCTTTGTAATTTACATTGTTGTTGTTTACTCGCTTAGTCGTGTCTGTCTCTTTAGGAACCCCATGGACTGTAGCTTGCCAGACTCCTCTGTTCGTGGGATTGCCCAGGCAAGAATACTGGTGTGGTTCCCATTTCCTTCTCCAGGGGATCTTTCTGACCCAGGGATCGAACCCTCTTCTGCTTTGACAGGTGGATTCCTTACGACTAATCCACCAGGGAAGTCCTTATAAGTTACATAGACATCACATAATCTTGAAGGTGTTAAATATTACATATGAAAGAAAGAAATGAAAACAAGTTAGGTACTAACAAGCTGACAAGGAAGTCTGTATGTGGGTTGAACACCTCCATTCGCAGATATGATACCGGGAATGACCAGCGTGATGCTGAGTGACCCAGAAATGCCAGACTGTGGATGTCTTTTCTTTGATGCTATTAGATCTTTCTAGAGAAGGTTTCCTCTGAATTCCTGCCAGAGGTTGGGAGGTAGACCCTTACCTACTTATATTCTGTTACGGTGCTGGATTTAATGTTCACATGTAGAATCCAGTTGAATCCAGTTAATCTTGGTCATTTTTTTTCCTGAATACTCTTCCATCTTAGATTTTTTTTTAAAAATTCTTTTGTTATAGTTTTAACGGCATCTCTGGGTAAAAAGGAAATCATTGCCTGTTGTTAATCCACCATGTTTAGCTAGATATAAATTACAGACCAATTTCTCAATTTTAGATGATAATCTCATACCTTTCCACCATGAAAGATGCCCTGCTTCGGTTTTCTTCCTACGAATGTTTGGTAATAATTCTGTTTTCAGTTACACTCTTTGTTACTTTTCTAAACTTAAACAGTAGCTGTTCCTTTTTCAATCTAAGGTCTAGATAATAGAACTTATCTATTAGGTTTTTTATTTTATTAATTTTTTTACAATCTTCCACAATCAACATCCATGATTCTCTAAGTCCTCATTACGTGATCATCCCAGGAATGTGTTCACACGTAAGAATGAAATACTGGCCAGTGCAGGTTTTCTTTGTTTTGTTCCTCATGCGAAGAATTGACTCATTGGAGAAGACTGATGCTGGGAGGGACTGGGGGCAGGAGGAGAAGGGGACGACAGAGGATGAGATGGCTGGATGGCACCTTGGTAATCACTATGTAAGCTCTATTAATTCCCTTTACCTTTCTTTTGATGCCTTTATGTAGTTTTTATTTATCACCAACATTTTCCTTATTGACAAAAGAATAACGTTTGTTATCATATCTTCAAACTTTTCCATCACATCAGTTATTCTAATTGCTGCTTGGCATCTTTATTTTTCCCCATGGATACCTGTCTTGCAGAGTCCTACATCATCCAAATCCCATCTCTAGCTTAGTACCTTTGTACATTTTTTGTTTTTTGGAATCTGAAAATCATTGTCCTTTTTTAAGTTCTATGAAATTATTTTTTTGATAATTTCCTCTCATTTTTCTGTTCTCTTTCTAAAAC
This sequence comes from Redunca redunca, assembly GCA_006410935.1. Taxonomy (NCBI): domain Eukaryota; kingdom Metazoa; phylum Chordata; class Mammalia; order Artiodactyla; family Bovidae; genus Redunca; species Redunca redunca. Next base: position 261,590 of record SJYQ01001672.1, read on the forward strand.
TGGCCATAGTCTGATATCACACCTCCTGGTTTGACTCTGTAGATCTTTTTTCCTCCCCTCTAAATATCTTCCTTGTCTTTCTAGATTTTTTTCTCTACATCTTGAGAAATTTTGCCACTTAGTTTTTAAGTCTTCTAATTATGCTTTTTCTTTTTACAATAATATTTTTAATCTTTGAAAGACTTGTCACATTATTTGAGTATTCTCTTCATCTTATTCTCATTTTATAAGAAATCACATTTTTAAAAACTTTTCTTAGTATTTTAATTAGAAATTCTTCCAAGTTCCTTTTGTTTTTGAAAGAATCTATTTCCTCCATTGTTAGTTTTCTTTTGAAAATGAGATAGAATTGACATATAGCATTGCATAAGTTTAAGGTGTACTGCTTGCTGGTTTGATGTATTTATGTATTTATACATGCCTACCACTCCTTGGAAGGAAAGTTATGACCAACCTAGATAGCATATTGAAAAGCAGAGACATTACTTTGACAACAAAGGTCTGTCTAGTCAAGGCTATGGTTTTTCCAGTGGTTGCGTATGGATGTGAGAGTTGGGCTGTGAAGAAAGCTGAGCGCCAAAGAATTGATGCTTTTGAACTGTGGTGTTGGAGAAGACTCTTGAGAGTCCCTTGGACTGCAAGGAGATCCTACCAGTCCATTCTGAAGGAGATCAACCCTGGGATTTCTTTGGAGGGAATGATGCTGAAGCTGAAACTCCACCTCATGCGAAGAATTGACTCATTGGAAAAGACTCTGATGCTGGGAGGGATTGGGGGCAGGAGGAGAAGGGGACGACAGAGGATGAGATGGCTGGATGGCATCACTGACTCGATGGACGTGAGTCTGAGTGAACTCCGGGAGTTGGTGATGGACAGGGAGGCCTGGAGTGCTGCGATTCATGGGGTCACAAAGAGTCGGACACGACTGAGGGACTGAACTGAACTGAACTGAACCACTGTAGCATTAGCTATCTCTTCTATTATGTTACATAATTACTGTGTCTTGTTTGTGGTGAGAACAGTTAAGATCTAGTCTCTTAGAAACTTTGAAGTCTATAATGCAATGTTATTGACTACAATTACTATGCTATACATTAATCCCCAGAACTTATCTATTAGGTTTTTTATTTTATTAATTTTTTACAATCTTCCACAATCAACATCCATGATTCTCTAAGTCCTCATTACGTGGTCATCCCAGGAATGTGTTCACACGTAAGAATGAAATACTGGCCAGTGCAGGTTTTCTTTGTTTTGTTCTAGGAAGATTGATGTCCTAGTAAGATCCACCTCCTTAATGTGAAGCTTTTCTAGAGTCCTGGGTATTACTGGGTGTCTTCTCTTGGACGTCTGTGTTGGGGATGGGAGTGACCTGAGATTAAGCCTGTAGTCCCTCAGATGTCAGAACTAAAAGCTTTACTCTGATGGATAACCAACGAGGACCTACCGTATAGCACAGGGAGTTCTGCTCAATGTCGTGGGGCAGCCTGGATGGAAGGGGAGTTTGCGGGAGGATGGATACATGTATGTGTATGGCTGAGTCCCTTCACTGTCCACCTGAAACTATCACAACATTGTTAATCAGTTATACCAAAATACAAAATAAAAATTTTAATTAAAGTAAGAAGAAGCAAAAAAGCTTTACTCTGGAAATAGAAATTTGTCCATTTATTTCCTAACTTAGCAGCTTTAGATAACAGTTCTTCACCTTCCCAGAAAGAAACGTGAGAATCTGGCTGTCTCTGACTCTTCATCTTTCTTTGTACAGTTACTAAAAGGCTTAATTCTCTCTCTACTCCTATTTCAAAGTGAGCCCCTCTTGTTCTTTGCAATAACCCTCTTGCTGGTTGTTCCATCATCACTCAGAACCCCTAACGGAGTTCATTTCCTTACGGTTCACTAACCCTTCCCTTATATCAAATCTTTAATTTAAGCTAAGGTGACAACCACTTGACATTAAAAGATGCTTGAGTCAGCTTCACTAGCAAATGGTTGCTTTTTGACTAACTCAGATCAATGTTCAATTCACGGTGCACTTCTAAGGATGAAGAAGGATTTCATGATTTCAGATTCCAAGCAAGATTCCAAAGAGAAGTACTCTGAATAATTGGATGCTAAAAATAAGAACAGTATATTTAGGATGTTGACAGTAAAAATAAATTAACTGATTGTCATGAACAATAAGATAATTCTACTTTCTTTAAGAAAAACCCCAATGCTGAGCGCCTTTAAAGTTAGTTAATTCAATAGCTCAGTGATGTCATTAAGGAGTAGGCTGGCCACATCTCTGTCCTCTGCCCGCCCCCAGCCAGTACCATCAAGCTCTGAAGGTGGCTTTCCCAATTCCAATTCATCATGCTGTTTCTTCCTCCATGTCTCTTTTTGGCTAAGAAACCCTCCAAAGCTCTCCAAGTTGGCTTCCCCTCTTTTCTCATTAACCGGCATTGAGTTGCAGATCCTCTTCTAAGTCATCACTGGCAAAGGGAATAAAATCACTGTGATTAGCTTAAATTAGTAAGAATTTACGCCTGAGCCTGTGTGTATTGGGTCAGGGGCTGAACACACTGACAAATATGGAATTCTGCTGAAGGAAAGAAGGGAGAAGTGATTCAGGAACAGCTGACAGCCAATGGTGTCTCCTTTAGTCTTTTTTTAAAGTATAGTTGATTTTACAGTATTGTGTTAATTTCTGCTGTACAGTAAAGTGAGATATATATATATATGATATACATCTTCTTTTTCATATTCTTTTCCATTATGGTCTATCCCAGGAGATTGGATACAGTTGCTATACAGTAGGACCTTGTTGTTTATCCATTCTATGTAGGACAGTGTGCATCTGCTAATCCCAAACACCCACTACATCCTTCCCCTACCTTCTTCTCCCTGGTCAAACATGAGCTTGTTCTCTATGTCTGAGTCTGTTTCTGTTTTGTAGATAAGTTTATTTGTGTCATATTTTATATTCTACATATAAATGATATTATATGGTATTTTTCTTTCTCTTTTAGACTTACTTTTTCTAGTACGATTAACTCCAGGTCCATCCAAGTAGCTGCAAATGTCATTTCCTTCATTTTTTATGGCTGAGTAATATTCCATTACATACATCTTTGTCGCTTCATCTGTCAATAGATATATAGTTTGTTTCCATGTCTTGGCCATTGTAAATAGTGCTGATATGAACAAAGGAGTGCATGTATCTGTTTGAATTACAGTTTTATCAAGATATATGCCCAAGACGTGTATCTGTCAAAGACATTGATCTGTCAAAGAACCTAAGGAAAGCAGTTTCCTTTTCTCTTTCAGCAGCTGGATGCGGTGGTAAGATGTGGATACAGAGAAGACCATAAAAATGTTAACATATGATTGATCCGAGTCAGAGACAAACATTCTTCATAAAATTATATATTTAGTTCACAAAGGGGATCAACAATTATTTTTCCCTCATCTGCAAAATGAATGTTCTCTCTTCCTCTCACCTTTTATGAATTCTGATACATCTTCTTATACAATGAATAGTGTAGACAGTGTCAGATACACGTCTTCTGATATTTTCTAAGAACTCAGTATACTACATGGTAACAGTCTGAAGCTCTCTATTCAGGGCAGGGTTGAAGGTATTCACCAACAGCCTGCACAGCTTGATAAGAGTTGTCAAGGAGACAGGTGGCTGGTTCCATGATAGCTGATAACTGTCCTTTCAAGGGCTACACATAGTCAAGGAGGGGAAGAAAAATGGGATAGGAACAAATGAGGCTGAGATGAATAGGTGTATTGAGAAACTGTCTCTTTATCCTTGCAATTCCCCCTCCCATCCGGGTAGTAAATGACACAATGGTAATAGAACTCACATAGGAATGAATAGCTTATTGACAGGTGCACGATGCTCCCTCACCAAGTTAATCTGTGCTCTGCCTATGTCAGCCAGTGCACAATGCAATAAAAATTGTATGGCTAATGAAAGAGTGAGGCAAACTCCAGAGGGTCTCGTTCAATTACTTTCTCTACAGAACACCAATGTGCATAAACTGACATCACCAGTGAAATGGATCCTCCCAAGACCACGTGGAGCAAAGCCTGTGGTGAACAGAGACTCAGATTCTCCCTGAATTTGCTCTTCGTGATGTGAGAAGTTTAATTTTTAGGTCCTCATGTCTTTTGATGGCTTGTTATTGGTAGTTTTTGAGTACAGTGAAGGCTATTTAATTAACTATTTTCAACATAGGCTGAGAAGAAAGACCCTATGGGCTAATTTGTCTATTAACACAGAAGTGAGACAAACTTAAGAATTTTTGCATGCTGATTTGGAGATTGTTTTTCTTTAAATCAGATATTGCATTATTTACACAATAGGAAGCTTAACATGTACCTACATTTTTCTAACTGACTTTATTATTCTTTGATCTTAAGGAAGTGAAATGAATAAGTCTGATGTTCTTTTCCATTTTTTTTTTTCATGGATAACACACTTCACATTTACTATCCCACAAGTCCTGGGTCTGGGGCCATGAAATGCTTCTGTCTTCCCCATGGTCCCTCTCTCCAAAATCTGAATAATGAGCTATTTGGTGTCCTTACAGATCAGATGCATCTTCTAAGTTCTCTTGAAGACACTAGACTAATTTCTCCAGAATAAGTTTGTGGACACATGCAGTGAAACTTGACCCTTTTGTTAATAACTGCTGGATTCAGTGGTTAGTAGGAGAGAAGTTTTCACTAAGTCTGTAGCCCACCCACAATTGAAAACAGGAAGTTTTAATCCTCCAACTGTGAAGCATTTTAATTTATTAAGTTTTGGAAAAACAACAAAGAGTATAATTTTTTATGATTTACTAATCAAGAGAGGAACTAAAAAGCCTCCTGATGAGGGTGAAAGAGGAAAGTGAAAAATCTGGCTTAAAACTCAACTTTCAAAAAACTAAGATCACAGCATCTGGTCTAATACATGTGTTGTTTCGTCTCGTTGTTTTAATTTGCATTTCCCTGGTGACATATGAGGTAGGGGCTTCATTTTATATGTTTATTTTCTATCAGTATATCTTCTTTGGTGAGGTGTCTGTTAAGCTCTTTAGAAAGTGAAAATGTTAGTCACTCAGTCATGTCTGACTCTTTGAGACTCCCTGGATCGTATCTCTGTCCATGGAATTCTCCAGGCAAGAATACGGGAGCATGTTGCCATTCACTACTCCAGGGTTGAACCTGGGTTTCCTGCACTGCAGGCAGATTCGTTATTATCTGAGCCACCAGGGAAGCCTGTTAAGGTCTTTAGTCTATATCTTAGTTGAGTTGTCTATTTTCTTATTGTTGAGTTTTGGGTTCTCTGTGTATTTTAATAACAGTTCTTTATCAGATATTTCTTTTGCAAATATTTCCTCCCAGTCTGAGACTTGTCTTCTTGTTCTCTTGGCATTGTCTTCCACAAGGCAGAAATTTAATTTTAATGAAGTGCAGCTTATTAATTATTTCTTTGATGGATCATTCTTTTGTTGTATCTAAAATGTCATCATGATACTCAGGGTTATCTATGTTTTCATCTTTGTTATTATCAAGGATTTTTCTAGTTCTGTATTTTTGATTTAAGCTTATGACCTGTTTCAAGATAATTTTGTGAAGAGTGTAAGGACTGTATCTGGATTCACGGTTTTGCCTATGACTGCTTAGTTGTTCAATCATTTGTTGAAAGACTATCTTTATTCCACTGTATTTCCTTTGCTCCTTTTTCAAGGTTTGGTTTGACTATATTTATGTGGGTCTATTTATGGACTCTCTATTTTAAAATGTAATTGTTCAGTAGATTTTCTTTTCTGAGTCTTTCATGACTTTTAGTTTCATTTCCTCTTTTCTTTTTCCTCTGTGCTCTGGAAGATTTTCTTAATTTTTCCTTCATATCACAATTTAATATTTGTACCACTTTGCTTTCTTCTCTAACTAGTCCCAATGCAAATTTTGATTCTGTCCTTCCGGTAAATTTTTTTTCAGTTCTTGTGCATTGCACTCAAATCTGTTTTAATTTTAATTTTATCATGAATCTTTTCATGCTCTGCTGCACTGTAATCTTACCCTAAGCAGTGGGCCTCTGTTTGCCTCCAGTTTTCATTTCCACTGTTCCAAGCCAAGTCTCCTGGGTTTACTTTAGAGATTTATCCAAGTCTTTGTGACCTGACAAGTCTCAGGGAAAGGCAGGAATCTTGCACCAAAGCTCCTCAGTGAAATCAGCCCCAGCAACTGATTTCTAGAAAGACAACCTGACCTGACCAGCCAATGAAGTTACAAGAGCGAGGTGCTGGGTGAGAGGCACTGCTCTGTTTCCATGGATACAGAACCTGAAAGGTGTGACTGGAGCTCAAAGCCATCCTTCTATCCAAAAGAAAGAGATTTTCTGATAGAACCCACAGAGAGGATGGTAGTTCTCCTCTTAAAGAGGAGCAAGCAAGACAGCAAGAAATCATTCTGTGAGAACACAGTTTGAAGTCCTCTATGCAGCAGCATCTAAAAGCAGCACACTTCTGGGCATTCCATACAAGGGAGTTAGTTAAATCCTTTTTGTGAATGCCAGTTTGTCCTGGGCTTTCTGTCTATTGCAATGGAATCATGATTAATACAACCCATTCTCTTACTGATTTTTGGACCTGTTTCACAGAGGTCTTTTTTTTTTTTTTTTTTCATCCTACTGATGGAGATTCATTTAGGCGCTATTCTAAATAGTCTGATGTTTCCTGTAGTAGACATTTTAGGTTGGCTGTTCTACTGACACTTTACAACAATGTTTTGTGTTCTTAGGTGTCAGGAAAAGTAAAGGATGTTTTATTTATTTCTGGAGAGATTTGGGCAAAATGTGTAAGTTAATTAGTATAATTTTCAGCTGAAATCCCAGGGCCCAGCCACATTTATCCAGTGCTGCTCTGGAAAAGGACCTCCACTCTATCCACATGGACCACTGGCTTTGCACAATCTTAGAGTAGCTGCCACTTTCTAGATGGAATTTTATTAACTTCTCTCTGCAGCTTCTGATTAGAATCATGTGGATGCAGAGGAGGTCAAGGGCTTTCCAGGTGGTGCTAGTGGTAAACAACCCACCCACCAACGCAGGAGACGTAATAGACAGGGGTTCAATCCCTGGATCTGGAAGATCCCCTGGATAAGGGTATGGCAACCCATTGAAGTATTCTTGCCTGGAGAATCCCCATGGATAGATAAGCCTGGCAGGCTACAGTCCATGGGGTCCCAGAGTAGGACATGATTGAAGCCACTTAGCATGCACACACACAGAGGAGGTCCGGACCCCCAACTGGATACATCAGAACTGCCAGGATGATAGGGGAGCCAGTCTTTCTATAATTTAATTGAATATCACAAACAAGCACATGCAATGTTTTCAAGGTTTTTTATTTCACATGTATGTGTGACCTTTCTTCAGCTTTATTGAGGCATAATTGATGAAAATTGTATATACTCAATGTGTGCAATGCAATGATTTGAATCGTGAAATGATTACCAAAATCAAGCTAACAAACGTTACCTCACATAGTTAGTTTTTTCTTTGTGGTGAGCACATTTAAAATCTACTTTCTTCACAAAACTAAAGTATACAATGCAGTATTATTGACTATAACCACCATGCCATATATCAGATTCTCCAGAACTTATTCATTTTATAAGTCAGAGTTTGTACCCAATGGCCAAACTCCCCATTTCACACAGCCCCCAGCTCCTGGACACTTCCATTCACTGCTCAGATTTCTGGGTGTTAACTTTTAAGATTCCACACGTAAGTGAGATCATTCGATATTTGTCTATGTCTGGCTTAATTCACTGAAGGATAATGTCTTCCAGGTTCATTCATTTGTCCAATAGCAGTATTTCCTTCTTTTTATAGCTAAACGTGCTGTGCTTAGTCGCTCAGTCCTGACTCTCTGCAACCCCATGGACTCTAGCCTGCCAGCTAAATAGTATTCCTTTATAGATGACTGATAGATAGATAGATCACCTTCTTTATCCATTCATATGTTGGTCAATGTGTATACTGAGTAATTCACTCAGTCATATCTGACTCTTTCCAACCCTATAGACTATAGCCTGCCAAGCTCCCCTGTCCATGGGCTTTTCCAGGCATGAATGCTGGAGTGGGTTGCTATGCTCACCTCCAGGGGATCTTCCTGATCCAGGGATCAAACCCAGGCCTCCTGCATTGCAAGCAGATACTTAACCGTCTGAGCCACCAGGGAATTCCTGACAGATGTGCAGATTGTTATATATTGGCTACTGTGAATAATACTGCAATGAATATAATAATATAATGATGATTTCAGTTATCTCTTGGATACTGATTTTATTTCCCTTTAGATATATACACAGAAGTAGGACTGCAGGTGCATATGGTAGATCTATTTTTAATTTTCAGGGGAAACTCCCTGCTGTCAAGAGACTGAATCTTAGCATTTCCCACCCTTTTTAGAGTTGGGTTAACTGAGTCCTGAACCCCTCCCCTACTTGCAATTGAGCTGAAATCAAGTCTTCAGATTAGGTGTTGAGCTCTTTCTTGCCAGCTGGTGCCAGGTGCGCTACAGAAAATTTCTACTGCTCCCCTTATGAGATACTAGTTTTAAAAGGTTTTTGAGGAAAAAAGAATGCCAGAAACCTTCAAAGCATAATAGCAGGTTTAAAACCACAGTATCAACAGAAGCATTCTAATATTATAAGCCCTACTAATAAATGAAAGTATTTACCAAAATACCCTAAATCATATAAGATTATACTAGTAATCTAAACTATACAGATAGATGGGCTTCCCCTGTGACTAAATAGTAAGGAACTCTCCTGCAGTGCAGGAGATGAAGGAGACACAGGTTCAATCCCTGGGTCAGGAAGATCCCTTGGAGAAAGGAATGCAACCTCCCAGTATTCTTGCCTGAAGAATCTCATGGACAGAGGAGTCTGGCAGGCTACAGTCCACAGGGTCACAAAGAGTCAGACACGACTGAAATGACTGAGCATGTATGCTTACAAATAGATTGGATGAACTCCCACTGGCCCCTAGAGAACTGGGGACCTCTGAAAATGAACAGGTCTGTAGCCTGATATTTCTGCCTGGCATTTTATTACATCTAGAAACTTCAACTGCTCTTGCTTTACCTTTTGGCATCTAAAAACAAAGACTAGTTTTATGGATGGTGCTCAAGTTTTAATGGTGATTATGAGTAATGAAAAGCACTCATGTTTAAAATTCAGAAGTTATGCCAGGATCAACATTAGGATTTTCTATTAGCACAATTGAAGGAGATTTCATGTTCATAATTTAATTGAGACTCACAGTTCTAATTTCCTTCCCTATAAAGCCGTGGAAATCTGATGCTGTCGGACACAATAAACAACACCACATTTCAGTGCCTTTCTGTCCAGTAGCTTATGTGCTATTTTGGTGTTTACTGGGGTTACATAACTTTTCTGCCCTGGGACTGTTTTTTTCTTATCGTCCATAAAGTTTGCCTTTGAAAGTCTCTAGTTAGCCCCCTGGGAAGGGTTAAAGAAATGCAAGTACTTCTCTTTTATCCATTGATGGTGATGTCTACATTCAAAACCTCTAATATCATTGACAGAAGACTTTGATGAAAATCTAAATTAATATAAAAATTTAGATGGTGCTGGAGCAAATGATAGAAGAGCTGAAACAAGGCCCTTATGGTACTGCATTTTCCTTCAATATCTTTTGTCAACTGCTAAGAAACTGAGTTCTAGGAAAGGGCAAGGGGATCAAAGAAACATGTTAAACTGAATAAGAAAATAAAAGGTTAAAAATGGGAAAAGCCCTGGTATGTTGCATTCTTCAGAGTACATGAGATGATATTACAGTCCAGACCTGCATATGACTCCAGTCAAGTGATGGCCACAGCATCTTCCCACCACCTGACTACATCCGAAGCCTGGGCATTCTCCCCACTGTTCAGTACCATCTGGAAGTCTAATGCTGTTCCCACAGCTGATCATGTGCTGTCTATAGGCACTAAGTATGTGTCAACTACTGTGCTGCTTAGGTTTCATTACACATTGTTGAGGTTGTTGTTCTGTGGCTAAGTTGTGTCAGACTCTTTTGCGACCCCATGGACTGCAGCACTCCAGGCTCTTCTATCCTCCACAGTCACCCGGAGTTTGCTCAAATTAATGTCCATTGACTCAGCGATGCTATCTGACCATCTCATCCTCTACCACCCTCTTCTCCTTTTGCCTTCGATCTTTCCCAGCGTCAAATTCTTTTCCAATGAGAGCTGAACTCTAGCAAATGCTACAGTCTCATCCCTCTATGTCATCATTTGTAGACACGTGGAAGGACCTAGAGACTGTCACACAGAGTGAAGTAAGTCAGACAGAAAAAAACAAATATTTTATAATATCATTAAATGTGGAATCCAGAAAAATGGTACAGATCAACTTATTTGCTAAACTGAAACAGAAACACAGACATAAGGTCCATACATTTGTCCATACACAGAACAAATGCATAGACACCAAGTGGATATAGGGGTGAGGGGATGCATTGGGAGATTGGGATTGACATATATACACTATTAATATAAAGTAAATAAATAAAATGGATAATTAATGAGAACATACTGTATAGCTAATGGAAAGGAAATCCAAAAAAGAGGATATGTATGAATACCTAGAGCTGATCCACTTTGCTGTATAGTAGAAATAACATGACATTGTAATGCAACTATACTCCAATAAAAATAAAAAGTAATAAATAAATAAAATTTGAGAAATAGAACTTTAGAAAATAAACCCATGCCAAATATCAGCTGGGATCACTAGTCACAGCATGTAAGTATGGTATTAGTTTCCTAGGATTCTCATAACCAATACCACAAACAGGGTAACTTTAAATACAGAAGTAGGACTTCCCTGATGGTTCAGTGAAGACTCCACACTTCCTTGCAGGGGGCATGGGTTCAATCTAACATGCCACGCAGCATGGCCAAAAAAACATGACCAAAAAACAAAAATAAAAATAAACGATCTCACAGTTCTGGAGGCTAGATGTCTGAAATCGGGGTGTTGGCAAAGCCATGCTCCTTCTGAAAAACCTACAAATGAGGACCCTTCTAGCTCCCTCCAGCTCCTACTGGCCCAGACACTCCTTCACTTGGGGCAGCATAACCCATCTTCACTCACCTGTCTCCTTACTTACTAAGCATGTCTCTGTGCCCACATGTCCTCTTTGTATAAGGATGTCAGTCATACTGAATAAGGACCCACTGTAATGACCTCCCTGAAACTTGATTACCTCTGTAACGACTCTCCACATGAGGTCACATCCAGAGTCACTGGGGGTAAGACTTCTGCATATCTTTTTGGGGAGCACACAGCTCAACCCCTAATTAGCACCTCCCATTCTCCTGACATTCCAACAGGACTCAGAGAAGACTGGGGAGAAGATCATCCAGACTGTAGCCTTGGAAACTGGAAATAGTGGTGAAACTAGTCCTTGGGGGGCCGAATCGCATTACCAGCCACTCCAGCACTGGGACCACAGTGTCCACCTCAGACTTCCCCCTACCCCATGCCCTCTAAGGATCCTCCTCACTCTCCAAGCCAGTGACTGAAAGGACTGTACATTATACACTCAGATAAGTGTGTGTCAGTTTGCAAGAGGAGCTAAAGCACAGTCTTTGTTCTCTATGACTGACTTCTTCCATACCCTGATAAAGAGCTAGAAATCTAAACTTGGTCAAACACAAAAGTGAAATTACATCACACAACACAGCTAAGAAAACTTCTAACTGAAAAGCCAAAGAGAACATATCTGCTTCCAAAGGCTGATTAGCATTGAAGGTTGACTGCTAATTATAATCTTGTGATAAAAATGCAATCAAAGGTTTGCATAGAGGAACAACAGTTTTAGTAATATTTGTAATAAGAAAAAGTTAAAACCCAAATGACTCTTAATTAGGAATTGACTAAACAGATTGAGTTGTGTTCTCCAAAGAGTGGGGATCTGATGCATTTTCTATATTACAAGCACATTGTCACTGAGTACTTAATGTCAAGAGAAATACTGAGCTGTGTTCAAAGCTCAAAAACAGTGCATTTAATATGACCTTGATTTTGCAAAGACTCACTTAGTATACATTCTTATTATTTACAGGTCTATAAAAGAAATCAGAAGAAAAAAAATATATACACCGTATAGCTCACATATGATATGTAACTATATATATCAAAATGCACGTGTTTATTTATACACATAGTATAGACTGATGTGTAGGAGACATTCAAGGACTATGTGTTCTGGGTCATCACAGAGCGCCAGGCTGGGTTCCCGTGTTATACAGCAGCTTCCCACTAGTTATCTGTCTTACACCTGCTAATGTATATATGTCAATGCTACCTTCTCAGTTCGTCCCGCCTTCTCCTTCCCCCACTGTGTGCACAAGTCTACTCTCTATGTCTGCATCTTCATTTCTTCCCTGTAAATGGGTTCATCAGTGCTATTTTCCTAGATTCCACATATATGAATTAATATGGAGGAGAGGAGGCTCAAGGCGGAAGGTATGTATATATAATTGTGACTGATTTGTGTTGTCATATGGCAGAAATCAACACAACATTGTAAAGCGATTATCCTCCAACTGAACAGTCTGTAAAAAAAAAAATAAACAGAAATATGTGTTGCGTGAAATGAGTGGCCTTGATCCTTGATGCTAGAAAGACAAGGGTGTGCTCTGAGCATATGTGGGGGAGGGAGCCTAGGACAGAAGTGAGAGAGGGGAGACTTTCTGAGAGATGTCACACCGAGCTAAACCGGCCTCTTCTCACATACCTGTCTATCTGCCCCCACACTGTGAGCCTCTTGAGGACAGAGACCATGTCTAAATAATCCCCATAACCCCAGCATCTTGCCCAGTATTTATTACTTAAGGAGATCCTAACGAATATTGGTTACCTGTGTGGCCTAGTCCTAGTTGGATATAAACTCAAAAAAATAAGCTACTTAATCTATTTTATGAAGTCAATCATTTGACTTCCTCATTTCTTCCATATCATTGAAACATTTTAGAAAATTTCTTCTCAGTGAGAGTTTAAAATGGAAAGAATGCCCATATATAGGGCGAAAGTGCTAAGTCACTTCAGTCGTGTCCGACTCTTTTGTGATCCCATGGACTGTAGCCCGCCAGGCTCCTCTGTCCATGGGATTCTCCAGGCAGGAATACTGGAGAGGGTTGCCATTTCCTTCTCCAGGGGATCTTCCCAAGCTAGGGACTGAACCCAGGTCTCTTATGTCTCCTGTTTTGGCAGGTGGATTCTTCACCACTAGTGCCACCTGAGAAGCCGATATGTATATCCATACCATCATGTCTCAAAATAAAAGTAAAAGCCAAAACTTTTAATGAACATACAGTTTCTAGAAAATGTTGATTTAGACTGCCTCCTTCCTATCACTTTGGTTTCTGCGCTTGTCCCTTTCTTGTGCAAAAATGAAATTGCTGTCTCAGAAGACTATGGTGGACTCTGGTTACCTTGGCCTTGTAATCAGACAACAATGTTGAAGGTGGAATCAGATGTCTGTCCCCATCAGGAAACTGCTGATCCTTACATTATCCCCTAGTGCCAATGTTGGCAAGCTATCAATAAGAGTTATTAGAAATAGTGACAGCAGTTAGTAAATGCTGGTGGAAGCCAGCTCGAAGCTGGCCACTGCAAACACATTCTTCCAAAGACAAAAGTAAGTCAAGTTAATCTGACAGTCTTCTAAGACAGCCAAATATGTGTGGATGTGAATAGCTCTTGATACTTATCCAGATCATTACTATGCCCAGTCTGTATCATTTTTATTGCCCTTCCTTTTTGATGTCTGTCTCACTCCCTAGAAGAAAGTAGAGAATTATTCCAGGCAGTCTTAAATAAATAACTATTCATCTTTTTATTTATCTTCTTTTCAATCTTAATGAGTTGTAGTGATAACCATGCTATTATGGAAAAAAGCAAATTTGTATTTATCAGTCTTATATTCCTGAATTTGAAGAATCACTAGCAAGGTTGGAAACAGCCTTGTGTGTTTTCAGTATTGTAAATTATAAATGCCAAATAGTTTACCTTTCATTAAGTTGGAATGAATATCTATTCTGTTTATGGAAATATAAGCTATTAAATTTATACAATAAGTGAAGACTTTATTCATATGTTGTTGTAATGACCACAATAAAATCAGGGCATGGAAATAGCTGAACTGCAGTCCTATCTCAAATTTAGTAATAACTTTATAGTTTCTTTTTCCTGAGATTCTTCTGTTACCCATAAATGATACAGAGGCAATAAATGTCTCAAACATTCAGACATTTAAACACTGAATCATATGAATGTGAAAACACATAATTGAAGACTTCACTCCACAACTACCTTTCTATGCAGCACCCGTGATGTCCTAGGAGCTGTTCACGGGGTGGAGATACAGTCAAGGCAAAGTGGAACAGGTCCAAGTTCTCACAAAGTTTGACTCTAGCACCTAAAATGTTGTGTTTTGTAAAGGCGGTTTGTTCTCAGTTGTACATTTAAAAAGACATGGACATGTTATTAACTCTCTTAGCAAGGAAAACTCAACATAAAACTATGCTTTGGAAAACAGAGTTTATTTCAAGACAAATTTTTTACCCTTTTAGCACCACATTTCACTTTCTCATTGCTTCTGTCCTGGACTGAAAAACCTGGTAGTTCGTAAGTGACATACATAACCAAGAGACAATTATTTTTCTTATGCCTACAGTTTTAAAAACTCTTAATTTTTGACTCAGTGCAATTCAGAGCCTTGGTGAACATCAGGCAATTTAGACTATGTGCAAAAAAGATGTTGGTCTAGATGCCATAGGTCCCATCTGCATTAGCCCAGGGACACCTAACCTGGGCGTGCTTGTAAAGCAGAGAACATGGATACTTGGTCCTGCTTCCAAATCCTGCATCCTGAATTCATGTGCTGTAGACTTTTTTCAACTGCTGTTCAAAGATGGTGGCTTCTGCCTCTGAACTCAGTAAAGCCCCGTCCAGTCTTAACAACCAATCACAGGCTGCCTGACTCCTTGAGCAGGAGGCAGTATCAGGAGCAGGTGGAGGAGATGTCCCTTCTTTGATGTCTTCTAGAACTCATTTTGTTGTTGTTCAGTCACTCAGTCATGTCCAACTCTTTGCAACCCCATGGACTGTAGCACACCAGCCTTCCCTGTCCTTTAACATCTCCCGGAGCTTGCTCAAACTCATGTCCATCGAGTTGGTGATACCATCCAATTATCTCATCCTTTATCATCCCCTTTTCCTCCTGCCCTCAATCTTTCCCAGCATCAGGGTCTTTTCAAATGAGTCAGTTCTTCACATCAGGTGGACAAAGTATTGGAGTTTCAGCTTCAGCATCAGTCCTTCCAATGAATATTCAGGATTGATTTCCTTTAGGATTGACTGGTTTGATCTCCTTGCAGTCCAAGGGACTCTCAAGAGTCTTCTATACCGCAGTTCAAAAGCATCAATTTTTCAGTGTCCAGTTTTCTTTATGGTCCAACTTTTACATCCATACATAACTACTGGAAAACTATAGCTTTGACTATATGGACCTTTGTTGGCAAAGTCATGTCTCTGGTTTTTAATAAGCTGCCTAGATTTGTCATAATTTTTCTTCCAAGGAGCAAGCATCTTTTAATACAATTGCTTCAGTCATAATCTGCAGTGATTTTGGAGCCCAAGAAAATTAACTGCCACTGTTTCCAGAACCCATAGTGGAATTCATAGGTGTTTCAGATGGTAAAGAATCTTCCTGCAATGTGGGACACTTGGGTTCAATCCCTGGGTCAGGAAGATACCCCAGAGAAAGGAATGGCAACCCACTCCAGTATTCTTGCCCAGAGAATTCCATAAACAGAAGAGCCTAGCAGGTTACAGGCCATGGGGTCCCAAAGAGTTGGATCAGACTGAGCGACTAGCATACACACACACACACACACACACACACACAGAGGAAAGAAAACCTAAGCTTGTGCTATAAAAATATCTTCTATTCATGAGGCTCTTCTAAAATATTACACTATCACAAATCAGTCAGACTCCTCACAGTTCACAATTTTAACAGAGAGAGACGTTAATAACACATTCCTCTTGGGGAACAAGAATGTGTTTCTACCCTTGGAAGTAAGTCCTAATTTCTATGTAACACATTAGGCAACACAATTATTTTCTGTTTTAGTAACATAAAAGAATTATGAAGCATTTAGAAATATAAGCAAGTCAAATGAAAATAAAAGGTTTTTTTCCCTCCTAAAGTCTACTCTTCTATGTGATTTCATCACTGTGGTTCATTTTTCTCTCTTAGGGAAGATGTGAGTTACCTAGGAAAACAACAATATACTTAATAGCAAGGTATATCTATATAAACTCTGAGACTAGATTGTTTGAGAGATTTAATAGCATTATTAAGAAATTATGTGCATAATGAATGAAAACCTAACCAACTAGACCAATAAAAGATATAAATTTTTTCTTTGTTCCCAGTTATGAACAAGGCAAATGCTCAGATTCAAATATCCAGCTTTTCCAATGATTTTCTGGGGAAGCGACATTGATTAGCTAAGTCAACTGATATTTAAGCTCCACTCTCCTTTGCCTGTCTTCATTAGAGTTTATGGAAATTAAATACTTTCCAGCCTTCCTTACAACTCATGGCAGCCAAGTGCTACAAAATAAGATGAAAGCCAGTGTCTTTGCTGGGATGAATGAAGGGGCTTCTTGAAAAGTGCTTGGATTCTTGATAGAAGGTATCCATGTGGCTGTTCCATCCATTTTCTTCCTTCCTCTCGTCAAGATGCATGTAATTCTTGGAACTCTGCAGTCTTGTTGTGATTAAAAACAATGTGTATAAATACGAATGACTAACACATTAAGGATAGTCTAACAGAAAGATTTTTTTAAAAAAGAATTTGAGTCCTTATGATATTGGTGAGAAATCTAACACTAAAATCTAACTCTAGCAACCATTTGCCTCTAGACTTCCTTTTATATGAGAAAAATAACTTATCAATCAGTTCAAGGGACAGTTAGTCTGCTGTTTTCAAGTTAAATCATTTCCAACTAATTTTTGATCCCAATCACTTCCTGTCTCTATTGTCTATGAGAGGATTATATCTTCACCTCTTGTCATGTAGTTTGCAATGCATCCTACATTTTCCCATGCTCTTGGGGTTGTCCAAAATATACTCTTTGGTCACGCAGGTTCAATCCCTGAGTCAGGAAGATCCCCTTGAGGAGGAAATGGCAACCCACTCCAGTATTATTGCCTGGGAAATCACATGGACAGAGGAGTCTGGCAGGCTGCAATCCAATGGGTTGCAAAGAGTTGGACATGACTGAACAAGAAAACAGCAAGAAGCACCAGGAGTTTCTCCTAGCTATCTTGCTCTCTTCTCTCTGCCGTGAACATGTTTTCTCGCTCAACTTGTATCCCAGAGTGAGGAGACATGTAGAGAAGAGGCATGGCCTCCATCTCAAGACAAGTCCTGTGCAACGTGAGCAAGATTCGGGAGTTACTTGTTACTGCAGCTTATTATAAAGCAGACAAATACAAAACCAGTACCAGAAATGAGTGTGGTTATGTGATATGCTTTGGCCAAGGAAATATGACCTAAAGTGATATAAGCAAGTAAGAAAGCAAATCTTAGAGGATTTCATCCCAAAATGAGAAGAAATTAGGATTAAGCCATGACAGTCAACCTGCATTTGCAAACAGGTCATGTGAATGAGAAATAAGTACTACTGCAATTGTGGGATTATTTTGGTTTAGGTTATCAGAATAAGACTAAATGATATATATGCTCTTAATGAGTGAACCATGGTTGTTATTATCATTGTTCAGTCACTAAATCATGTCTGACTCTTTATGACTCCATGAACTGCAGCATGCCAAGCTTCCTGGTCTTTCACTATATTCTGGAGTTTGCTCAAATTCATGTGTATTGAGTTGGTGATGCTATCTAACCATCTCAACCTCTGCCATCTCCTTCTCCTCCTGCCCTCAATCTTTTCCATCATCAGAGTCTTTTCCAGTGAGTTGGCTTTTCGTATCAGGTGGCCAAAGTATTGGAGCTTCAGCTTCAGCATCAGTCCTTCCAATGAATATTCAGGGTTTATTTCATTTAGGATTGACTGGTTTGATCTCCTTGCAATGCAAGGGACTCTCAAGTGTCTTCTCCAGAACCACAATTCAAAGACATCGATTCTTTGGCACTCAGCCTTCTTTATGGTCCAGTTCTCACAACTGAAAAAAACCATAGCTTTGACTATACGGATTATTGTCAGCAAAGTGATGTCTCTGCTTTTTAATTTGCTATCTATGTTTGTCATAGCTTTCCTTGCAAGAAACAAGTGTCAATTTCATGGCCGCAGTTACAATCTCCAGTAATTTCAGAGCACAAGAAAGTAAAACCTGTCACTTCTTCCACTTTCTTCCCTTCTATTTGCCATGAAGTGATGGGTCTGGATGTAATGATCTTAGTTTTTTGAATGTTGAGTTTTAAGCCAGTTTTCTCACTTTTCTCTTTTCTCGTGGTAAAGCTACCCAAAGTGTGTTCATTGTTGAAATACTTGGTCTGGAAAGATCAGCAGAAACTGGCATGGCCAGTATCTGCCAAACCATCCAGGTAGGAATAGGGTAATGCCAGCACGGCCACCCACCTGTCTGGAGGATGGAGTGAATCCAGACAGCACGCTCTTGATGGAGGTGGTAGCAGCTGTTACATGCTGAGCTCAGACTGCCAGAGTCAACTTTCCTCATCCTTTAAGTTG
Source organism: Redunca redunca (assembly GCA_006410935.1). Taxonomy (NCBI): domain Eukaryota; kingdom Metazoa; phylum Chordata; class Mammalia; order Artiodactyla; family Bovidae; genus Redunca; species Redunca redunca. The sequence continues at coordinate 280,403 of SJYQ01001672.1, forward strand.
GCTTTGAGGAGCAAAAAGTCAGTGTTTCCTTAAATTCAGAGCTTCCAGAGGCTCCTGTCCAAACTGGTTGCTACCCTTTCTGTTCCACAGAAACCCTTACTGCCAGTGGTCTCAATCTCTTTTCCTTTGAAAATAAAATGTGCTTTCTGCATTTAATATTTCTAAGAATTCCTCTAAGGTGGAGTAGACAAAAAGCCATTGAAAAAGCCTTTAAGAAAACACTAGAAGCTCTCTCATACGTAAGAATCTCTGAAACCCAGTCCATTTCTTGATTTTATCCTGAGTGCATCATACAACAGAAAAGTGCGCATATTCCAAGTGAAGAGTCTAATAAATTTGTCTAATAAAGTGAACTCACCCTGTAACAAACACCACATTAAGAAAGAAAACATTACTAGCTTCCTAGTAAATCCCTCAAGTCTGCTTCTATTCACTCCTCCCCAACAAGGATAACCACCATTCTTACTTCTATCATCAAAGATAAGTTTGGCCTGCACTGAAAAAAAAAATGGCGTTTTGTCTTGTATACTTCTATGTGTTTGGTTCTTTAAGCCTAACCCTATGTATATGCAAATCATTTTGTTGTACATGTTCATTTATTCTCCTTGCTCTAGTCCATTGTAAGAATATAACACAATTAATTTAGCCATCCTATTACTATGGGCATTTAGGATATTTCAGTCTGGGTTTATTACAAATGATGCTGCTATGGAAATTCCTATACATGTGTTAGATTCACAAATATACATAAGTATCTGAATTACCTAGGAGCAAAATTGCTATGTCATAAGATGTGGTATGGGCTGCCCTGGCTCAGATGGTAAAGAATCCGCCTGCAGTGCACAAGACCTGGATTCAATCCCTGGGTCAGGAAGATCCCCAGGAGAAAGGAATGGCTACCCACTCCAGTGTTCTTATCTGAAGAATTCCATGGATAGAAGAGCGTGGCCGGCTCATGGGGGTCACAAAGAGTCAGACACAACTGAGCAACTAACACACACACACACAAGATGTGATATGTTCATCTTTTTATAAATACTGCCAAATGATTTTCCAAAGTGGTTGTGTCAATTTATACACCATGGGTTGTAATACCACCATGCGATTGGTGCCTAGTGGCATTGAATTATAGCTTGCATTTCCCTGATGGTCAATGGTAAAACTCAGCCATTTTATGAGGTTCTGATAGAATGTACGTCTTCATCCTATGGAGAAGGCAAAAGAAAAAAGAAAAGAAATCTTCTTTTGCATATCAAAATATTATATTATTTCTTCCTACAGTAGAAGGGAGAGAGTTTGTGGGGAAGATGACTAGTCCTAAAATGCACAGATTTGAAATAAAGTAAATGAGTGGCTAGACTTCACCTTCAACAGTCTTGGTGGATGTTCTAGACCTAGGGACTAAGCTGTAGGGGCTTAAGTCTTGATTTTCTCTGCTCTGCAGCCACTATCACTTTTGTAGCTTCCTCCACTTCCCCTCATCTGCAATTCAGGGACAGCACAGGAGGAGGAGCTTACAGTAAACCAGACCTAGCACTTTCCTTGTGGCTCCGATGGTAAAGCTCCTATCTGCAGTGCAGGAGACCCAGGTTCAGTCCCTGGGTTGGGAAGATCCTCTGGAGAAGGAAATGGCAGCCCACTCCAGTAGTTTTGCCTGGAAAATCCCATAGACAGAGGAGCCTGGTAGGCTACAGTCCATGGGATTGAAAAGAGTCGGACAGGACTGAACAACTCCACTTTCACTTTTAGCACTTTCCTGTCCTTGTCTCAAGGCTGCCAGGATGCAATGCTGTGATTTATCATCTACACTGCTGGCTGCATAAAAGAGATGATGGGGGTCGGTTCAGCTCAGAGATCAGTCACTGAAACTTAAACAGCTACTTCTGAAACAACAAGGCAATAGCTAAATTAAGTGAAATTGCATTTTCAAAGTGACCTTATATTTGATTGCAATTTGCAAACAAACTGGCAAAAGAAAGATTGAGTTGAATAGGAGAACTTTCTGGAAGTCCTTGGAGGTAGGGAAGGAAAGGTACAAAGGCTTGAATATAACTAAGTAACATCTATAGGAATACAAGCTGAGTGGAGGGTCAGCAAGCATGGGATTAAGAAAATGTCTTGGGACAAATGTGGGAAAAGTCAGGAAGTCTAGACTAGTGTTTTGGTCTTTGAGAATCAATAATGGGAAAATAAAAAGGGACTAAATAAAAAGTAAATAAATATGTGCCTCTATGGTTAAAAGATTGGTCCCTTTTCTCTTTATTGATTTCCAAAGTCAGACCATTTCCCCTTAATGGATTTGGGCTTTATTTTTCCTGCTGATGTGGTCATATTTACTGGACTCTTTTTAAAATGTCTTTTTACAACTCTTCAATAACAATGTTAACTCCTATCACACCAGAAAAATCCCTCAGCAAGCACCGCTAGCTATTCTTTTTCTTTTCTCCACCCCTGTCCATACAGTCCTCACTTCATCTCCTTTCCCCTTTTGTCTTAACTTGCAGAGTAACAGCATACACAACCCTGCTTCGTGGTGCACAAAGCACATTCACATACGTTATCCTCAATTCACTCAGCTAGAAATCACCAGGACCACATTATGCTAGTGCTCTACTTGGCGCTAATCAGATAGAACCATCATATTAGGTACAAGCAGTGGCTTCCCATGTGGCTCAGTGGTAAAGAATCCACCCTCAGCGCAGGAGAGGAGGGTCTAATCCATCGGTTGGGAAGATCTCCTGGAGAAGGGAATGGCTACCCACTCTAGTATTCTTGCCTGGGAAATCCCATAAACAGAGGAGCCTGGTGGGCTACAGTCCATGGTGTTGCAAAGAGTCAGATACGACTTAGAGACTCAAAAACAATATCCAGTACAAGGAGCAGGCAGGTTGCCTGCATTTCATAAGTAAGCAAATTATGTTGCAGAGCAGTAATGAGATGAGGTGAATCTAAAAGGAAAAGTCAGGCATTGATACAAGACAACAACCCACTTGAGACAGGTACAAATCAAAGGGTCCTGAGTTCACAATTTCATCCCTCCAAATCTTTTTTTTTTTTTTCACCTATGACAGGAAGACAGGGATATTTACCTGCTGGTGTATTCTGAAGGTGAAATCAGATACTCCATGCAAAGTGCCTCCTGCAGTGGTGGCTCACGTATACACTCCATAAAACAGAGAGCTGAGTGGCCTTGTGAAAAGTTTAAACACTGTGTTCCTGCAAAAATGTGCTTGAATCCTTGCTCTGCAAACATTTTTGAAATATAATTGACCTATAACACTATGTTAGTTCCTGGTACACAATACAGTGCTTCTATATTTCAATATATTTCAAAAGGGTAAATTTAGTTACCATCTGTCCCCATTCAAAGATATTACGTAATTATCATCTGATTTCCCCACACTCTCTATTTCATACCTGGGGCTCACTTATTTTGTAGCTGAAAATCTGTACCTCTTCATAAGTTTCTTTTATCACCTGAAAAAAGAAATTAAAATAAGAAAAATCAGATATTTTCTAAAATTGAACTGAAAAGATGTAATAGAGCATGCATGAGATAATACAGTTTCTTGTCATTTTTTCCACAATGTTGATTGGGTTCAATCACGTCAGCTGGCAAACCTAACTCTGAAGTCTGTTGGCTGGGTGTATGTATTAAAGTTTGAAGATCTCCATCAGTAGAAAGCAGGGAGCTATTTTAAGGATATTTTTGTCCCCAAGTGAGCAAAGGAAAGGCTAAGCAGGGAGATAAAATATTGTGAAGTCATTGGAGGGAAAATGGCAGATCCATTTGGAAAAAATTCCGTCATTTCTGGAGGCAAAACTATTTTAAGTCATACTTCCTGTATGAGAAAATAAATGACTCTTTGAGTGGATACGACAATGGCCTTGTGCAATAATTTATGAGGCTTATGTTGTAGGTGTTTACTGTAAAAATATTTGACATCTACATGTAAGTTAAGGAAGGAACAGTTTGTGTCATAGAAAAGCGCAGCCTCCTCACCATCCGGTTTTCCAGCAGGGTCTCTGCATGCCTGCAGTGGCTAGGAGATGTGCCAGCCATTCATCTGCACCAAGGCAGAGAGAACTCATCAATCTGCCTGCGAGTTCCATTTCCACACTCTGAAATGCTGTGCAATGCCCCGGCCACACTGAATGGCCCACACTAAGTACAAAAGGAAACCTGCCATCCTCTTCATCTCTCAAGCCCTGGGAGAGTATGCTCCTAATATACTTCTGGGTTTTCAAAACCAGCTGGGGTTGGTCCACAGGAGCCTTATCCAGTTTACAAGCACAAGCTCTGGGATTAATTCAGAAAGTGGTCTTAAATCGTTTCTTCTATTCTTTTTTCTTTGAAAGAGCATGCTTGTCTAAAACTATCCTGAGCATTTTATTTTATAGCAGAGGAAATATTTTTATCTTAAAAGGAGCATCTCTCCCTTAGGTCAGTAGATTCCTGCAGAGACTGGGTTGGGGTAGTAGTCTAAAAATTAAAACAGGCTCAATTTGGCTGTTTTTTCTTTTCCCAGAAGACAATCTACATGTTATTTTGCATGCGTGCTTAGTCGCTCAGTCGTGTCCAACTCTTTGCAATCCCATGGACCATAGCCCACCTGGCTCTTCTGTCCATAGGGTTATCCAGGCAAGAATACTGGAGTGAGTTGCCATGCCCTCCTCCAGGGGATCTTCCTGACCCAGGGATCGAACCCATGTCTCTTGTGTATCCTGCACTGGCAGGCAGGTTCACCACCACTAGCACCACCTGGGAACTCCTATATGTTATTAAAGGCAGGTAATCCTAATGCTTACTGGCGCTAAGAATCTGAGCCCCACAATAACAAGACCTCATGACTTTCTTCTCCCTCCAGAAATAGTCTCCACTTATTTCTTAGAGAGCCCAGACAGGTCCCTGCCAGTGCCATAAATCGATTAGCATCATCTTCCCCATCGCCCTCTTCCTTCTGACCATACTTGCCACTTGGAAAACTTTGTCACCATCACATCACATAATGAAAATGCCACTGTTCTTCCCCAAAAAACATCTCTGAGTGTCCCTAAAACATTTAGGCTTCAACATGCTAGAGGCACAGGTCCAGGGCAAAACTAAGGGAAATTCTCTTTTCCATTCGATGACAGTCCTTTCACATCCAACGAAGTGTCTTCTGGATAGTTCTGTCGACTCCTTGTCTTTGCTTCATTCCATATTTCTCAGGAAAATTATTTTCAAACATCCTGGTACCTCAAGCAAAACCTGCAGAATTTAAAGAGGAAGAGGTGCCATCATATCTCCTGCATTGTCTACCACTCAACTAAAACCCTCCATCCTTTCCTCCACCCTTTCCAGTTGCACAAGTTCCCACGTGGGCATCAGTAGATCCCAGCAGACACTGGGTTGAGGGAGGAGGAGGTGAGGTAGAGGAGAAGGACGAAAGCATCCCTATGGATAACATCCTGGTCTCAGCTCAGCCAGACCAGAAGCCCCTGATGTAAAGTCCAGGATTGTCAGTTTTTACCTGCCCCAGGAAGATGAAAGATTCCATTGTCAGCAGCATTTATCACACATGGCACTTGCCTTGCAGCTGAAATAACATACTCTAGAGTTCAGAGCTGTTGTTCAGAGTAAGGAAATGTTGATTTCAGTCCCGGATCTGCCCCTTTCTTGCCTGCTGCCATTGGACACACAAGAGGGAAAGCACTTTGTCCTCACAGCCAAACAACTGTTTGATTAATACTTTTAGCTCAAATTCCTTGGAGCTCCGCACATTCTTATCCCATAGAGCTGAGATGATAACACATATCTTATCTGCCAAATGGGGCTGTAAACTTAGATGTATTCTGTGTGAACATGTCCACCAACTGTCTCCCTTTGCCCTATGAGGCCAAATGTAATCCCCCCTGGAGTCTGATGGGCTTAGGATCACGCAGCTGGACTTGCTCACCCAGGAAAAGGACCAGCGCCTGGCTTTTCAAATCCTTCCTTGCAAGTCCTCACATATCTCCTCCCTAGCCTCCTTCACAATCTGAATACATGAAACTTCTGGCTCCAAAGAAGCCACCTTTGTTCAAGCACAAGCCTTCAAAAAGAATCTTTAATGTGTTTGTTATTCATTTTATCCCAAGTATTTTCCACTGTTCTTCACTATAAAATGGCTTGTGCCACCACCACCAAAAGGACCACACGTGGCTGATAAAGCAGCTGAAAGGCCATGAACCCTCCGCTCACAAGGTTTCTCTAATGACCACAGAGACTAGGGCCCATGGCAACCGGTGCCACCCAAAGGGAGAGAGAAGCCAACTTTCCTTGCGTTCAGTCACAGGAATTTCAAGGCTAGTCTCCGGTCTCAGGGTAGCCTAGGCTACCAGAGAGATTCAGGCTCCTGATAAAACCCCAGTTTTGCTGGGATTTGAAAATAGTCTGTAACCAATGCATGAGTTGAGAACATGTTGTGAAACACTGATCACAGAAAAACTCTTGTACACTAGGGGTCAGGACCCCAGACTCCAGACCCACGTGGACCATTTATTGTTGTGTGGCTCTGATATCTCATTATACGGTATAGGCCTCATTCTCTTTTGTAATAAGTAAGGAAAGAGCACTAGATTGTTTTTATTGGTTTTCAGGTCCTAGTAGCTCAGATGGTAAAGAACCTGCTTGTAGTACAGGAGACCCAGGTTCGTTCCCTGGGTTGGGAAGATCCTTGGAGAAGGGAATAGCAACCCACTCCAGTATTCCTACCTGGAGAATCCCATGGACAGAGGAGCCTGGAGGACTACAGTCCATAGGGTTGCAAAGAATCAGACACAACTGATGCAACTAAAACTTTCAGGTCCAGCATTCAATAAATGACCTTCTGGTTGCTAGTCTAGGAACCTACCCACTGTGGCACTATGTGTGTTTAAAAGTAAAAAAAAACAAAAACTGACAATCGTTTGGAACACAGCAAATTTATAAGCATAGGATTACATTAAAATCTCATTTACTGTCATATTGCATACGTCCTCAGTTGCTCAGTCATGTTCGACTCTTTGAGACCCAACAGACTGTACCCCGCCAGGCTCCTCTATCCATGGAAACTTCCAAGCAGAAATACTGGAGTGGGTTGCCATTTCCTGCTCTGGGGGATCTTCCCACCCCAGCTTGAATCCGCATCTCTTGTGTCTCCTACATTGGAAGGCAGATTACCACTGAGCCACCTGGGAAGCCCACTGTCATGTTACTTATAATAAATCCTGTACTGGTATGGAAGTAGTTCTACCTTATGAAGCAAGCTTTGTGTGTGTTTATATGCTTGCATATGTGTGTGTGTGTTTTAAACACTCCTACAATTTGTGCAATTTGCCAGTTCAGTCGCTCAGTCATGGCTGACTTGTTGCAACCCCATGGACTGCTACGCAATTTGAGCATACAAAAATTTAATTCTACAGAATCCAAAATTAGCTGCATGATCAGTGAGTGAACTAACAAAGTGATAGTAATCATATTAAGAGCAATAAAGGAGAAGATGCTCTATAAAGAAACACTAATGAGAAATAATGAACCTAAGCTGTTGTCAAAGCAGATGGAACCAAGCCTGTTGAGTAGTTTCCCATATGACAGGGAAGCTAGACTTTGAATCCCTAAGGTCCAGCTCTGGCTTCTGTTTATTATGTCACAGAGCTTTAGGAGAACTTTAGAAAAATTGGATTACTACATGAGCACAGACGTTTCTGGAAAGGGTGTGGGAAAGCCAAGCTTCTTTATTTTAATATGAATTAGGTCTTCATCTCTGGTTTTGAGTTGAACTTGTTCAGGTTTTCCCGCTAACACTTGCCTTGGCTGCAAAGCTAAGCTTCAAGGCATCAATTAACATCTCACACTTTGCCTCATCCATCTCCTGCTTGTCACCTAACATTTTACTTGAATCACTTTCAAATTCTCTCTCTGAACAAACCTGTACTTATCCCATGATTGGGCTCTGACTTAATCAAGTCATGCTTGTTCATTTATTCTTTCTGTTTAGAACTGTGTCTGGGAAAATGAATACCTTTTACTTTTAAATTGTGAATTAAAAAATACAAATGTGTACAGGTTAAAAATAGATATATATTTTGCTTTCTGACACTACTTTATATTTTATAAAAATATGGGTAAAACAAGGAAAATAAACATTTGAATTGTGGCATTCCAGGTGTTATACATTTTCCTCATAGACAATTTTGAAATTACTTTTAAAGTTAGCATTACAATTTTTTATGTTTTGCTGTCATAGACACAGATGTCACACTCTATAACAGCTTTGTGTCTGACTATAAGAAGCTTTTGGTAACCTGCTACATTACAAAAATTTTAAATAAATTTATTATTTAAAGTAACTTTCCTTTTACTCCTTGAAGTGTTCTAAATATATAATCACATCATCTACAAGTGCAGACAGTTTCACCTTTTTCTTTCCAATCCTTATGCCTGTAATTGCTCTATTTTTATCTAATTGTACTGAGTAATTCTTCTAACATAATGTTAAATATAAGAAGAATTTCTCCCCATATTTAATAAGAAAGCCCTTAGAGTTTCTCCATTAAGTAAGATGAAGGCTTTGGAACTCACACACACACACACACAGAATGGATATAAGAATCTTCAAGGATGTATTCATCGATTCTTACTTCAATTAGTCTTTCTCACATGAGTGGGTGAATTTTTCCAAATGTATTTTCTGTGTCTATAGAGACAGTCATATTATTTTTCTTCAAAACTCAATTAAAATGATGGATTATACCAATGCAATGCATTGCCTAATATTGATCTATCCTTGTATTTCTGAAGTAAAAAGTATTTGGTCATAGTTTCTTAATTTTAATTACTATTAGATGTATTTGCTAATAATTTATTTAAATTTTTAACATCAATACTAATAGGTGAAATTGCCTGTAATTTCCTTTGTGTTGCAATCATTGTCAAGCATAGGGAACAATGTTATACCCACTGCACAGAAAGAATCTGGAAATTTCCCAGTTCTACTCTAGTTTGAGTAGAACTGAAACTATCTTATTCTTAACAGTTGAGTTGATAGACTCTCCCTGGAAAAGGAAATGGTAACCCACTCTAGTGTTCCTGCCTGGAACATCTCATGGACAGAGAAATCTGGTGGGCTACAGTCCATAGGGTTGCAAAGAGTCGGACATGACTTAGCGACTGAACAGCAACAAAGACAGACCTTATATGCTATGCAGACCAGTTTGGAAGGGAGAACTCTAATTTCTTTATTCTATTGTAATTAGTTTGTTTAGACTCTATATCTCTAGTGAAGTCAATTTTTATAAGTTGTGTTTTTCTTTAGAAATTATGTTTCATTTATTCGTCATTTGGTTATTTCATTTACTATGAGATTCATTCCGGACAATGGCATTTTGTCAATGTGACACCAGCTGGGGCTGGAAAAATCACTTGTGCACTGAGGTTTGCTCTCTTGCTGTGGTTGAAGTGCTGTGACCACCATGTAAACAAGCCTGAGCCAGTCTGAAGGAGGCTGAAAGGCCACACGGAAGAACCAGGATGCTGCACCATCAGCCTGCCAGCCATCAGATACCCTGGTGAGGCCATCCTGGACCCTCCAGACTCCAGCTGATCAGAGAGCCCCAAGAAGATTAGGCATGGTGGTCAAAACCAGAGGACCATCCTATCTTTCACACAAAGTGAAAGATAGGTGATCATTTTCAGCTGCTAACTTTGAGGTGGTTTGTTTTGCATCATAAGCTTAAGGATACAGAAGTCAACATCCAACAGAATTGCAAAATTCCAGGGGGAGGGCTGTTTAAATAGAGAGTCTCTGAAGAGACTACATTCTGGAAGGTGAGAATAGGTGAGGTTTTGAATGAGGTGAAAGTGGTCAGTGATAAGGATGAAAAGGGAAGAGAAGAACAGAAGCTGAGGGTAGAGCCGTGACACTGTGCTGCTGCTGCTGCTGCTAAGTCGCTTCAGTCGTGTCCGACTCTGTGCGACCCCATAGACGGCAGCCCATCAGGCTCCCCCGTCCCTGGGATTCTCCAGGCAAGAACACTGGAGTGGGTTGCCATCTCCTTCTCCAATGAATGAAAATGAAAAGTGAAAGTGAAGTCACTCACTCGTGTCCGACCCTCAGCAACCCCATGGACTGCAGCCCACCAGGCTCCTCCATCCATGGGATTTTCCAGGCAAGAGTACTGGAGTGGGGTGCCATTGCGTTCTCCGCGACACTTTGCAGGGGAAGGTAAAACAACTTGGAGTTTGGGTTTACGGTGCACTGAGAAGCCATTGCCTGGAAAATGTCTGGTATCCCCATCTTTTGAAGAATTTTCCACAGTTTGTTGTGATCCACACAGTCAAAGTCTTTGTCATAATCAATAAAGCAGAAGTAGATGTTTTTCTGTATTCTCTTGCTTTTTTATAATACAGTGGATGTTGGCAATTTGATCCCTGTTCCTCTGCCTTTTTAAAATCCAGCTTCAACATCTGGAATTTCACAG
>SJYQ01001672.1:301123-345306 GCA_006410935.1 Redunca redunca
GGGAGGGGATTCATGTTTGGGAACGCATGTACACTCGTGGTGAATTCATGTCAATGTTTGGCAAAACCAATACAGTAATGTAAAGTAAACTAAAGTTAAAATAAAAATTAAAAAAATGCATACATGTGTCAAATCATGTTGTCCATCTGAAGCTAATACAATGTTATGTGTCAGTTATATCTCAATTTAAAGTAAAATACTCCTGCAGACAAAATAATGGCCTCCCAAAGGTGTCCATGTCCTAACCCTCAGAACCTTGAATGTGTAAATGTACACAACAAAAGAGACATTGTTCAAGTGACTAAATTAGGGATGGGAAGTTTGTCTTGGATTATCCACATGGGCCCAAGGTAATCATTAGAATTCTTAAGAAAGAAAGACAAGAGATGGATAGCAGAAACAGAAGATGTGAAACAAGAGGTTGGAAATAAAAGTAAGGAGCCACCAGCCAAGGAACACAAGTGGCAACTAGAGGATGAGAAGGGACAAGGAACAGATTCTCCCCTCAGAGACACCAAGAAGGAACCGGTTCTATGAGACATCTTGACTTTAGTGCCATGAAACAGAGTTTGAACTTCTCCAGAAATGGAAGATAATAAATGTGTGATGCTTTAAGCCACCTGGGAAGCCCTGGTGGTAAAGAATCTGCCTGCCAATACAGGAGACATAAAAGACTTGGGTTTGATCCCTGGGTTGGGAAGATCCCCTGGAGAAGGGCAGGGCTACCCACTCAGGTATTCTTGCCTGGGGAATCCCATGGACAGAGGCGTCTGGCAGGTTACAGTCCATGGGTCCACACAGAGTCAGACACGACTCAGTGACTGAGAACACACACTTTAAGCCACTACAGTTGTGATAATTTGTTATAATGGCAATCAGTTCAGATCAGTTGCTCAGTCATGTCCGACTCTTTGTGACCCATTGGACCTTGGACCCATTGGACCCATTGCATGCCAGGCCTCCCTGTCCATCACCAACTCCCAGAGTCTATTCAAACTCATGTCCATTGAGTCGGTGATGCCATCCAGCCATCTCATCCTCTCTTGTCCCCTTCTCCTGCTGCTTTCAATCTTTCCCAGCATCAGGGTCTTTTCCATTGAGTCAGCTCTTCTCATCAGGTGGACAAAGTATTGGAGTTTCAGCTTCAGCATCAGTCCTTCCAATGTATATTCAGGACTATTTTCCTTTAGGATGGACTGGTTGGATCTCCTTGCAGTCCATGGGACTCTCAAGAGTCTTCTTCAGCACACAGTTCAAAAGCATCAATTCTTCATGCTCTGCTTTCTTTATAGTCCAACTCTCACATCCATACATAACTACTGGAAAAACCATAGCCTCAACTAGACAGACCTCTGTTGGCAAAGTAATGTCTCTTCTTTTTAATATGCTGTCTAGGTTGGTCATAACTTTCCTTCCAAGGATAAGCCTCTTTTAATTTCATGGCTGCAGTCCCCATCTGCAGTGATTTTGGAGCCCCCCAAAATAGTCTCTCACTGTTTCCACTGTTTCCCCATCTATTTGCTATGAAGTGATGGGACCAGATGCCATGACCTTAGTTTTCTGAATGTTGAGCTTTAACCAACTTTTTCACTCTCCTCTTTCATTTTCATCAAGACCCTCTTTAGTTCTTCTTCACTCTCTTCCATAAGGGTGGTGTCATCTGCATATCTGAGGTTATTGATATTTTTCCCGGCAATCTTGATTACAGTTTGTGCTTCATCTAGTCCAGCGTTTCTCATGATGTACTCTGCATATAAGTTAAATAAGCAGGGTGACAACATACAGCCTTGACGTACCTCTTTCCAAATTTGGAACCAGTCTGTTGTTCCACATCTGGTTCTAACTATTGCTTCTTGACCTGCATACAGATTCCTCAGGAGGCAGGTCAGGTGATCTGGTATTCCCATCTCTTTCAGAATTTTCCACAGTTTTTTTTGTGATCCACACAGTCAAAGGCTTTGGTGTAATCAATAAAGCAGAAGTAGATGTTTTTCTGTATTTTCTTGCTTTTTTGATGATCCAGGAGTGCTGGCAATTTGATCTCTGCCTTTTCTAAATCCAGCTTGAACATCCAGAACTTCATGGCTCACATACTGTTGAAGCTTGGCTTGGAGAATTTTGAGCATTACTTTGCTAGGGTGTGAGATGAGTGCAATTGTGCAGTAGTTTGAACATTCTTTGGCATTGCCCTTCTTTGGGATTGGGATGAAAACTGACCTTTTCCAGTCCTGTGGCCACTACTGAGTTTTCCAAATTTGCTGGCATATTGAGTGCAGCACTTTCACAGCATCATCTTCTAGGATTGGCAATAGCTCAGCTGGAATTCCATCACTTTCACTAGCTTTGTTCATAATGATGCTTCCTAAGGCCCACTTGACTTCACATTCCAAGATGTCTGGCTCTAGGTGAGTGATCACACCTTCGTGATTATCTGGGTCATGAAGATCTTTCTTGTACAGTTCGTCTGTGAATTCTTGCCACCTCTTCTTAATATCTTCTGCTTCTGTTAGGGCTTCCCTTGTGGCTCAGCTGGTAAAGAATATTCCCGCAATGTGGGAGACCTGGGTTCTATTCATGGAATGGGAAGATCCCCTGGAGAAGGGAAAGGCTACCCACTCCAGTAGTCTGGCCTGGCGAATACCATGGACTGTATAGTACATGGGGTCACAAACAGTTGGGCACGACTGAGCGACCTTCACAAAATACAATGGCAATAGGGAAACTAATATGATCACAGGGAGATATTATCACATACCAATCAGATTGGCAAAAATTAAGTAGTCTAGTAGTATTTGAGTATAAAGCAATAAAAATTCTCATGCACTAATAATCGAAGTACAAAAGTACTTCAATTTTGTACAAAAGTACAAAAGTGGGAAACACTTTGTCACTAGCTAGTAAAATGAAAGGGTATCTGTATACCCTTCAACCCACCTATTCTCTTCCCAGGCATGTATTCTAGAGAAAATCTTGCACAGGTATACCAGGAATACATATGGACTTTCAAGAGTCCAGCTTCTCATGTTGTACTGTTTAAGCTGGTGGCAGTTATTCTATTTTTAAAAATTTATTCATTGTATTTAAGTTGTATACACTCATTAGTGTACATGAAGCAATTCAAAATACAAAAGGGCTCTGATATCTTTCCATTCTTCTTTATAATGTTCTCAACTCAGTTCTTATGCATCTTTTGTTAGTTTTGTTCCTATGCGCCTTTCTTTTTAGGGAGGGATACTCTTATAAATGGTAGCTTTTTAAGACTGTGTTTATTTCTGGCTTGTTAAAATGCATCTGACCTTTGTATATTGTTCTTCTATCTAGGGACGTATTTTAACTTTCTTATACTAATAATATGCCTGTAGATTGAGTTTTTAATGTAGATAATTGTGTCATCTACAAACAATGACTTTTTTTTCCTTTCTTTCTGATCTTCATGGCTTTTTTCTTGCCTTATTACAATGAATACAAGTTTCAGAGCAGTGTTTAGTAGTTGGAGTGAGAGTGCTTGTCCTCCTTGCTGATTTTGAAATCACATTTGAAAGCATCATTACATGTGATATTACTGTGGATTTTTGAGGACACTTCTCCTCAGGTTTTAAAAGTTCTCTTCCACTCCTGATTTGCGAAAAGTTTATAGACTGATTGCTGAATGTATTCAATGTTGGGTGATCATATAATTTCTCCCTTCAATTGCTTAATACAGTAAATTACATTTATAAACTAGTCATATTTTGTAATAATCTCTATAATATGCATACTTATAGCCCATTTTTGTTCCAAATAATGTTGTTCTCTATGAAAGATAAAGAGAGAGATATAGAATTATATACTGTGTGTATACAGCACTCTATACATCTCTCTATATATAAATCATGTGTGTGTGTGTGTGTGTGTGCTCTTAATCATGTCCCACTCTTTGGGACTCCATGGAATACAGCCTGCCAGCCTCCTTTGTCCATGAAATTTCCCAGGCAAGAATACTGGAATGAGTTTCCATTTCCTACTCCATATAAAGCATGGCTAACATCAGTCTCTAAGATAAAAACTGTTGAGATTTAGCTTTACAGATTCATCTTGTGTCCTTCACAAAGATACAGGATCTAAGATTCTATAAAATCATCATCAACTTCATCACCTACAAAACTGATACAGTGGCTATAGCAATAGTAGATGACATTTGAAAAATATCTGGAATGTGATTAGAAATGCCCACCTTGCATTCAGTCCTCATGCTTCATTACAAGCAATGTTTTTCAGGACTGTATACTGTATTAAGTATCTCTCAAGGTTTGGGGTTAAGATTTTGAATTAGACATTTTAACAGTTTTGTATTAGATATTTTAATGTCACAAAAAAAGAAATTTGACATTTTTTCACTTGATTCCACATCCTGTATAGCAGCAGTGAGATTCCCACTTACCTGTCTGTTGGCTGACCTCATCTCTCACACTCAAATCAGCTGTGGTCTCCAGTCTTTCCTGAATGTATCACAAGGAAAAACAGCTTATGATTCCTTCACCTGTATTTGTACTATGAGGTCATTAAAATCTGAATAGTGGGACTTTCCTGGCAGCCCAGTGATTAAGAATTCACGCTTCCACTGCATGGGTTCAATCCCTGGTCAGGGAGCTAAGATCCTCCATGCTGTGTGGTATAGCAAAATAAATACATAAAAAATAACTTTACATAAGCATCTTTTCAAAAAGAAGAAAACTAATAGATGCAGGGGGGAAATAAAACTCTCACATTTCCGTGTGAGAAAACTCAGTTCCAAAGTAATGAGAGGACTTTCCCATATGCATTAACAGAGATTAGAAGCAGTTCCAGAGTTTGAGTCGGAACTGGGACTCCCAGTCCAGGCCTCAGTGCAGCCACAGACATGACTGAGAATTTAGTTTTGCTGTAACAGGATGGCCACACACATGCTGCTCACAGAATATAACCATTCCTCCTAGCAAATCAGATGTCAAACGTCATTATCCACTTGGTTGATATCAAAATCTGTTATATTGAAAGGGACTATTATTTACCAAGCTTTGCCCTACCAAAGTGTCACCAGTCTTGGATTGACTAAAAGGCTTTTTATGAAAGTATAAATAAAAAGTGCACAGATGGCATTGGAGTTTTCCTGAGAGGTTTCAAAAGACCGTGTTCTTCAGAAGAACTAGGACTTCCCTTGGAGTAAAGCAATAGGTTACTAGGCTCTAGAGAGAATAAATAAAATGGTCTGATGTTCATTTTTCATTCTCTGTAAAATATTGATAGAGCACCACTGTCAAAATCTATTTGGCAAACCGCATAATGTGTCTTAAATTATAACCCTCTGTGTTTCCTGACACAAAGAATATCATCTTTCAAAATGTTCCAAAATAAAAGATGTAGAAAAAAATTGAATTCTAGTTTATATGTTTAATACTAAAACCATCAATATTTGAAGAAATCTGTATGTGTTACAAAATCTAGCAAAGGTCAATGAACTTTCTGACTGTATTTATATCTGTGCTGAATATGTATTTTTTTCCACTTAATTGCAAAAAGATCATTTGTGTCAACAGTTTTACAAACCACTCTTAAGTATTTTAAACGTTTTATTTCTAGCATTCATAGGCATGTGTTTTGCCAGTTTAAATACTACAGTGATCATAGAATAATTCAAATCCAACATGCATTTATTTACTAAGTATATAAAGCATATTCTTTGCTGATTATAGTAAATAAAATGCTTTTATAAGCAGGGACAACATTTCTCACAGGCATAATGCAAAAATACTGGAGAAAACATTTTGTCACTTTTTAATTGTACAGTGTTCTCTTCACAGCTAACCTTTAGTTTTAAGTGTTCATATTACTTACAGAGGACACAGAAGCAGCAGCTAGACACAGCTTTCGGGGGTAATTAAGAATTATCTTCTCTTTCAAAATCTTGTACTTTACCGATTCCACTAAAACAAAGCATATGAAAATGGGAAGAACAATATTAATCTAAGTTTTTAAGCATTTGAATTACTTTAGCAAGTTTTAATTAGATTCATCTTTTAAATAATTTTTTTAGAACAATGAAACATTGCAAGAATGCTACAGAGTTTTCATATACCCCACACCCAGCTTTTCTTATTATTAACATCTGATGTTAGTATAGTACATTTGTTGCGATTAATAGACAAGGATTGATAAACTACTGTTAACTGAAATACTTACTTTATTCAGAGTTCCTTAGTTTTTAGCTAATGTTCTTCTTCTGGCCCAGCATCCCGTCCAGGACACCACGTTACATTAGTTATCATATCTTTTGGCCATAACAGGTGCTCAGATCTTCCTTGTCTTTAGTGACCTTGACAATGTTGAGATGTACAGTCCAGGTATTTTTGTAGCACATCCCCTGATTCAAATTTGTCTCATGGTTTTCTCATGATTTGGTTCAGTGCAGGTCCAGTCCCTGAATCAGGAAGATCCCCTGGAGAAGGAAATGGCAACCCACTCCATTATTCTTGCCTGAGAAATCCCACAGACAGAGGAGCCTGGTGGGCTACAATCCATGGGGTCACAAAGAGTCAGACACCAGTGAGTGACTAAGCAAAGTCCTCATGATTAGACTGGGGTTGCATGTTTTGGAGAGAAAGATCACAGAAGTAAAGCGCCATTTTTATCGCATCATATCAGAATTTGATCACATGGCTGAGGAAGTGTTTTCTGCCTCTACCCCTGTCAAGTTGCTCCAGTTTTTCCCCTTTCCATACTTAGCAAGCAGGTGCAGCCCACATTTCGGCACTAGGGAGCTGCGTCCCATCTCCTTGAAGGCAAAGCATCCATGCAGACTATTTTGAATTCTTCTGTACAGGAAGTTTGTTTATTCTCCCCCATCTATCTATTTGTTCTTGTAATTAAATCAATATGGACTCATGGATATTTATTTTATATTTGGGTCATAATCTAAATACTCTTTAATTTATTTTGTTGTTCAAATCATTCCAGCTTTGGCCCAGCAGAGCTCTCAGTTGACTTCTGTCCCATAAACCCTAATATTATGTGTGTATAGGGTTTGGGTGTTCTGCTACATTTTTTTAGCAGTGTGTTATTTTCCCACATTAAGATACTCCAGGATCATTGTATTTATTTCCTGCTTCAGTCCTAGAATTAGCCATTTATCCAGAGTCCTAATTTCTTTTATTAGAGAATAGTATTAAAGACCCAGATCTAGGCACTAGATCTGCCTATTGCTCATTTCTTTAAGGCCATCTCAGCTGACAGAGAAAGGAAATACATATTGTAAAGTATTCTGTGTATATACATATATCTGTAAGTATCTCTAATATGTAACTATCTATCTCTATATTATGGAGAAGGAAATGGCAATCCACTCCAGTACTATTGCCTGGAAAATTCCATGGACAGAGGAGCCTGGTAGGCTACAGCCCATGGGGTCACAAAGAGTCGGACACGACTGAGCGACTTTACCTTACCTTATCTCTATATTAAGCCAAACATGAGATTATCCTGATATCTTCAATTCTTATCCATTCATGCTATGGATCCTTCGAGCCTGCTCTTCTTACATACAGTAACCTCCCACTCCAACAGTGAAAGGACCAGTTTTCTGACCGACTCAGTTCTAGTACACGTGTGCAGCAGTGTCAGAACTGGTAACCCACATCCCCATGGGAATCATCTTTATCAGCTGGAGTCAGTGCTAATCTAGTTCCTTTGCCTGGGTCTTACAGACTCTGCTCATTCCTGAAGTTCCTTAGCTCAGCACTGGCCTCCCTTTCACCCTCAACTGGCTTTAGTTTTGAAAGAGAAAGGAATCAGGAAATAATTAGCTAGTCAACTCTGACACTTTGGTGTTTCCACTTAACAAATTAGAAAATTTTAAGTAGGAATGAACAACTCACTGTGCAGATCACACTTCTAATATCTTATGGAAAAAGAAGAAGAAGAAGAAGAAAAGCCTTTAGAATGAGTAGGCTCTGGAAGAAAGCTTTTCTCCAAAGAGAAATATAAAACACAGCTGTTCAGGATATTGATTTTATTTAAGCTTAACTACCCAGCTGTCACTTTGTGTCCACTGGCCAGTTACATAAACAGAAGCAGAGCTTAGGAAAAGAGATGAGGAAAGATCTTTATGATGGTAGAATTTTGCAAGACTCCTCCAGACTCCCCAGGATAGAAAGCACAGCAGTGCCATTTACCTTTGCATTCAATATAGTCTCCTATATAAATACAGTCTTTTAACATGCTCTGGGTTATTAGCAATAGGATTGTGAAACAATAGCTTAAAACCTCTTTAAGCTACTGATTTTTAAGGAAATATTTTCTTTGTAAGTTCAACTCTCAAACTAACCTAAATATTTGAGCACAATACTGATTGGAAATGAAGGTTCTTATTACTGAAAAATCCAGATCATCTTGGACTTAACATCTCTTTAATTGCTGGGTACCTCCCTCAGGTTCTGTAGCATTTACTTTAAATAGTACTTTCTCCAAATTAATTTTTCTTTCTTCTTAGTTGTATGACATCTAATGACCTGATAGCCTGTTTTTGGCCAAAGAAGAATAATTAGTCAATCATGTAGCTGAATGTATCTATCATGATTATGAAGGAATGGATATATTAATAAATTAATTTATATAATGTATATATTGCCCATGGGACTCCGCTGGTGGCTCAGATGGTGAAGAATCTGCCTGTATTGCAGGAGACATGGGTTCTATCTCTGGGTGGGGAAGGTCCCCTGAGAAGGGAATGGCAACCCACTCCAGTATTCTTGCCTGGAGTATTCCATGGACAAAGGAGCCAGGCGGGCTACAGTTCATAGGGTTGCAGAGAGTTGGACATGACTGAGCGACTGACAGTTTCATTTTCTTTCATATATTGTCCTAGCTCAAGGTAGAATACTAACCAATAAGAACAAAAATTCTAATTTCTAAAAAAGACCATGCTTTCTTTGCTGAAGTTCGCATGATCAAGACAAAATTTTGCAGCCATCTTGCAATATTGCATTTGGGAATTGCAGTAAGATTTAAAGATAGTTTCAGAATTAAATCTAGAAGTGCTAGAATTCACTCTGGAAAAAAATCTTTCTCTCATCTTCAGATTTTATCAACTTTTCTTTTTAATGTACAGTGGGGGCAAAAGAAAATTAGCCACTTTTCTACACTGAACACCAAATAATTGGTTGAACTTTTTCACTGATCAATTGATTCCTACTGAAATAGCAAAGGCTGTCTTTGTCATACAGTGGCATCACTGCTCCTTGAAATATGATCGATTTCATCCTTGTCTCCACTTATTTGTCAGACAGTCAGTCTGTAAACATGTCTCCTGTGCTGAACTCTAGCTGATGGCTAGTTACTGCTTAGATTTCTGGATTGAAAAGATTTCTGAAAACACAAGCATTATCAGAGAAGGCTGCTGTGGGCACCCTGGCAATGCTGACGACTAGTGAGAAAATGGGTCCCAAAAGACTCCAAGTTTCTAATCTATACTACTGACAGTTTGTGGTGAAATTAACTCACCTTTTAGAATCAAATTCATGAAATTGGAGTTACTTTGTCAGCTAAGCTTATGTGACTTTTTCACTTTACATAAAACAGATTCCATTTCTGTACTCTGTCCATAGAAATCTGTCCCACTGCTGAGAACCAAAGACTGTAAAATGTATCATCACATGAAGCCACACAAAGGATGATTTTTGTATGCAATTCTCCCTAAAATCTGCCTTATGGATTACACCCATGAGGACAGAAATAAAGCCCTGTTCATCTCTGAATTTCCCGTAGTGCCATAACTTGGAATTTATAGTGATGACAATCTCATGAACCTGGCTTCCCATTCCACTCTCAAGGAAATCGAAAATCCCTCCCATGATCTCCTGTCTCCACATAATCTGCTTCCTGACCCCTTCTCTGACCTTCTCCAATCCTCTGACCCTCACATCAGTCTAGCCATTCTGACCTCAGTGAAGGGCTCTTTAGAGGCTAAACCTAATACCACCCAGGAGTCTGAAATTACTTATTCTTGTGACTGCCACTCTGACCCTGGGACCTGGCACTGTTTAGGTCACTCGCTACAACTAGGTCTGCTCTGATGTCACGTTCTCATGGAGAAACATCCTGCAACACTGACCCGTTCCCTTCTATCCCCTTTGTTTTCCTCTAGCTCTCATCACTGTCTCATTATTATATTACATACATACATACATTGTATCCCTCCACCACTGGAAGGTAAATGCTACAAGGCAAGCAATGAATCATTTTTGTTCACTGTTGGAGTTCCAGCACCTAGAACACTAGATGACACATGGTAGATGCTCAATAAATCGATTAATTGATGAGTAAAAACTGTTGGAAACAACCAGTCAATCCTAAAGGAAATCAACCCTGAATATTCATTGGAAGACCTGATGCAGAAGCTCCAGTACTTTGGCCACCTGACGTGAACAACTGATTGGAAAAGACCCTGATGCTGGGAAAGATTGAAGGTGGGAGGAGAAGGGGACAACAGAGGATGAGACGGTTGGATGGCATCACCAACACAATGGACATGAGTTTGAGCAAACTCTGGGAGATGGTGAAGGACAGGGAAGCCTGGTGTGCTGCAGTCCATGGTGTCAAAAAGAGCTGGACACAACTGAGCAACTGAATAACAGCAACAAAAACTGTTAGGAAGAGCTTCTCCTACAGCCCAACCCCAAACCCCAAGCTCTGCTTAGACCCCAGATACCCTGACATGGGGGAGAGCATCTAATCACCTCCAGTGAAAACCTGGGTCCAGGGGTTTCCATTTCAGCTTCCCCCCCCACCCCCAGCAAAACCCTCCTTTCACATATACAGAAAAAATACAGAATTCTAAGTATATATAAAAAAAGGTTAAAAAGAAGTTGTTGTGCTGGCCCAGTCACGGATGGAGCATCTTCCTCTGCAAAGGGGCCATGAGACCATCTCTCCCAGTCCTTCCGGCTCTCAGAGCTCCATGGCCCCTCCCAGCTGCTGCCCGATGAGTCTGGGCATCAGCACATCCAGTTCGGGACGCAACCTGCTGTTCGCATCAATTCAGGTAGTTTACACTCTCTTGTTCTTGAGCCTCCAATCACAGAGCAGCTGACCCAAAGCATATTGTTAGATTTCACAGGGAAACTGCAGAGCACACTTTACTGCATCAAGTTTCCCAAGGGCAGAATGTGGAATGTCGCCCTTTACTCCAAATGGCACAGTAACTAGAACACAAGTGTCTCTGTAAGAAGGTAAGTATTTTCATGAATAATTATATATCAATATTTCTACATCTATTTGCACTTGAGACAGGAATTCTTCCTATTTAATAAGGCCTTAGGATGCAACTGATTCAGAACACTTATAGCAGCAATTTTTAAATATTTATGAAAATATTATCATACGGTTTGCTACCTTTTCAGTTGAAAATAAACCATGAATAACCCATTCCCATTTTTTGAGAGGAACAGAAAACAAGGAGTCTCAAAGTCAGAATGAGTGTGTTGAACTGAGACCTCAAGAAAATCACTGTGATGATAGATGTTCAGCAGTGGAAAAATGTACAAATCAGGGACTTTTTAAAAAAATTATATCTGGCCTCTAGGCTTAACTGCATGTTAAGTCACTTCAGTTGTGTCTGAGTACTTGAGACCCCCAAACTCTAGTCCATCAGGTTCCTCTGTCCATCGGATTTTCCAGACAAGAATACTGGAGTGGGTTACCATGCCCTTCTCCAGGGGATCTTCCTGACCTGGAGCTCCCCCCACATCTCTTTCATCTCCTGCACTGGCAGGCAGATTCTTTACTACTAGCACCACCTCAGTTCAGTTCAGTTCATTTGCTCAGTTTGTGCCTGACTCTGTGAAACCCCATGGACTGCAGCATGCCAGGCTTCCCTGTCCACCACTAACCCCCAGAGCTTGCTCAAACTCATGTCCATACAGTCGGTGATGCCATCCAACCATCTCATCTTCTGTCATCACCTTCTCCTCCCCCCTTCAATCTTTCCCAACATCAGGGTCATTTCATATGAGTCAGTTGTTCGAATCAGGTGGCCAAAGTATTAGAGTTTCAGCTTCAGCATCGGTCCTTCCAATGAGTATTCAGGACTGATTTCCTTTAGGATGGACTGGTTGGATCTCCTTGCAGTCCAAGGGACTCTCAAGAGTCTTCTCCAACACCACAGTTCAAAAGCATCAATTCTTCGGTGCTCAGCTTTCTCCATGATCCAACTCTCACAACCATACATGACTACTGGAAAAAATCATAGCTCTGAATAGATGAACCTTTGTTGGCGTCATGTCTCTGCTTTTTAATATGCTGGTCACAACTTTTCTACCGAGGAGTAAGGGTATTTTAATTTCATGGCTGCAGTCACCATCTGCAATGATTTTGGAGCCCCCCAAAATGAAATTTCTCTGTTTCCATTGTTTCCCCATCTATTTGCCATAAAGTGATAGGACCAGATGCCATGATCTTAGTTTTCTGAATGTTGAGCTTTAAGCCAACTTTTTCACTCTCCTCTTTCACTTTCATCAAGAGGCTCTTTAGTTCTTCTTAGCTTTCTGCTATACGGGTGGTGTCATCTGCATATCTGAGGTTATTTCTCCTGGCAATCTTGATTCCAACTTGTGCTTCATCCAGTCTGGCACTTCACGTGATGTACTCTACATATAAGATAAATAAGCAGGGTAACAATATACAGCCTTGATGTACTCCTTTCCCTATTTGGAACGAGTCTATTGTTCCACGTCCAGTTCTAACTGTTGCTTCCTGAACTGCATACAGATTTCTCAAGAGGCATGTCAGGTGGTCTGGTACTCCCATCTCTTTCAGAATTTTCCACAGTTTATTGTGATCCACACTGTCAAAGGCTTTGGTGTAATCGATAAAGCAGAAGTAGATGTTTTTCTGGAACTCTCTTGCCTTTTTGATGATCCAACGGATGTTGGCAATCTGATCTCTGATTCCTCTGCCTTTTCTAAAACCAGCTTGAACATCTGGAAGTTCAGGGTTCATGTACCATTGAAGCCTGGCTTGGAGAATTTTGAACATTGCTTTGCTAGCATGTGAGATGAGTGCAATTGTGCAGTCGTTTGAGCATTTTTTGGCATTGCCTTTCTTTGGGATTGGAATGAAAACTGACCCTTTTGAGTCCTGTGGCCACTGCTGAGTTTTCCAAATTTGCTGGCATAATGAATGTAGCACTTTCACAGCATCATGTTTTAGAATTTGAAATAGCTCAACTGGAATTCCATCACTTCCACTAGCTTTGTTCGTAGTGATGCTTTCTAAGGCCCACTTGACTTCACATTCCAGGATGTCTGGCTCTAGG
The DNA here is from genome assembly GCA_006410935.1 of Redunca redunca. Taxonomy (NCBI): domain Eukaryota; kingdom Metazoa; phylum Chordata; class Mammalia; order Artiodactyla; family Bovidae; genus Redunca; species Redunca redunca. The sequence goes on from SJYQ01001672.1 coordinate 314,448, forward strand.
TGAGTGATCATACCATGGTGATTATCTGGGTCATGAAGATCTTTTTTATACAAATCTTCTGTGTATTTCTGCCACCTCTTCTGCTTCTGATAGGTTCATACCATTTCTGTCCTTTATTGAGCCCATCTTTGCATGAAATGTTCCCTTGGTATCTCTAATTTTCTTGAAGAGAGCTCTAGTCTTTCCCATTCTATTGTTTCCCTCTATTTATTTGTGCTGATCACTAAGAAAGGCTTTCTTATCTCTCCTTGCTATTCTTTGGATCTCAGCATTCAAATGGGTGTATCTTTCCTTTTCTCCTTTGCTTTTCACGTCTCTTCTTTTCAGAGCTATTTGTAAGGCCTCCTCAGACAGCCACTTTGCTTTTTTGCATTACTTTTTCTTGGGGATTGTCTTGATCCCTGTCTCCTCTACAATGTCACAATCCTCCGTCCATAGTTCATCAGGCACTCTGTCTATCAGATTTAGTCCCTTAAATCTATTTCTCACTTCCACTGTATAATCATAAGGAATTTGATTTAGGTCATACCTAAATGGTCTAGTGGTTTTCCCTACTTTCTTCAATTTAAGTCTGAATTTGGCAATAAGGAGTTCATGATCCGAGCTACAGTCAGCTCCCAGTCTTGTTTTTGCTGACTGTATAGAGCTTCTCCATCTTTGGCTGCAAAGAATATAATCGATCTGATTTTGGTATTGACCATCTGGTGATGTCCATGTGTAGAGACTTCTCTTATGTAGTTGGAAGAAGGTGTTTGCTATGACCAGTGTGTTCTCTTGGATAAACTCTGTTAGCATTTGCCCTGCTTCATTTAGTACTCCAAGGCCAAATTTGCCTGTTACTCCAGGTGTTTCTTGCCTTCCTACTTTTGCATTCCAGCCCCCTTTAGGGAAAAGGACATCTTTTGGGGGTGTTAGTTCTAGAAGGTCTTGTAGGTTTTCATAGAATCAGTCATCTTCAGCTTCTTCCGCATTACTGGTTGGGGCATGAACTTGGATTATTGTGATATTGAACGTTCTTCCTTGGAAATGAACAGAGATCATTCTGTCATTTTTGAGACTGCATCCAAGTACCGCATTTTGAATTCTTTCATTGACTATGAGGGCTACTCTATTTCTTCTAATGGATTATTGCTCATAGTAGTAGATATAATGGTCATCTAAGTTAAATTCATGCATTCCAGTCCATTTCAGTTCGCCGATTCCTAAAATGTCAACATTCACTCTTCCCATCTCCTGTTTGACCACTTCCAATTTGCCTTGATTCATGGACCTAACATTCCAGGTTCCTATGCAATATTGCTCTATACAGCATCAGACTTTGCTTCTATCACCAGTCATATTCACAACTGGGTGTTGTTTTTGCTTTGGCTCCATCTCTTCTTTCTTTCTGGAGTTATTTCTCCACTAATTTCCAGTAGTATATTGGGCACCTACCAACCTGGGGAGTTCCTCTTTCAGTGTCCTATCTTTTTGCCTTTTCATACTGTTCATGGGGTTCTCAAGACAAGAATACTGAAGTGGTTTGCCATTCCCTTCTCCAGTGGACCACATTTTGTCAGAACTTTCAACCGTGACCCATCCATCTTGGGTGGCCCTACATGGTGTATGTCTCATAGTTTCATTGAGTTAGACAAGGCTGTGGTCCATGTGATCAGATTGGTTAGTTTTCTGTGATTGTGGTTTTCAGTCTGTCTGCCCTCTGATGGAGAAGGATAAGAGGCTTATGGAAGCTTCCTGATGGGAGAGACTGACTGGGAGGGAAACTGGATCTTGTTCTGATGGGCGGGGCCATGCTCAGTAAATCTTTAATCCAATTTTCTATTGATGAGTGGAGCTGTGTTCCTTCCCTGTTATTTACCTGGAGCCAAATTATGGTGAAGGTAATGAAGATAATGGGGACTTCCTTCAAAAGGTCCCATGCAGGCACTGTGACACTCAGTGCCCCCAACCCTGCAGCAAGCCACCACTGACCCATGTTTCTTCTGGAGATTCCTGGACACTCCCAGGCAAGTCTGGGTCAGTCTCTTGTGAGGTCGCTGCTCCTTTCTCCTGGGTCCTGGTGCACAAGGTTCTGGTTGTGCCCTCCAAGAGTCTATTCCCCAGTCCTGTGTAAGTTCTGGCAGCTCTGCTGCTGCTGCTGCTGCTAAGTCGCTTCAGTCATGTCCAACTCTGCGACCCCACAGATGGCAGCCCACCAGGCTCCCCCATCCCTGAGATTCTCCAGGCAAGAACACTGGAGTGGCTTGCCATTTCTATGGTGGGGTTAATGGCAACCTCCTCCAAGAGGGCTTATGCCATTCCAGGTCTGCTGCACACAGCCATACCCATTTGGGGCAAATGTATAGATCAAACTGGATTAAAATCGTGGTGGTTTCAGATGTTCAACCTTGAACCTGGTAAATTTCTTAAAAACTGAGTGTGTGGGATGGAGCATGACAGAGAAGTACCATTTTCCTTACCTTAAAATTTTCTAAATGATGTAACTTCACATGCCAATCATCCAGGTCTTCCAGCTAATTTTAAAGTAATGTTTCATTTTAGTCTCTAATGTTCAGATGGAAATAATGAAGGGAGAGAAGTTCAGTGCTTGGTCCAAGGTTCTCCATCTTCCAAATCATACCAGCTCTCATCACCCACTCATAACGTAGAACAGGGCAAATCTTATAGTCATATTGCTTATGCCGTGGCCTTTCCTGATACAGAAAAGGATTCCGAAATCTTCCACATGGCAGTCACTGAATGATAACAGAGAGACTGAAAACCCACTCGAGCCGAGTGTCCGACTCTGCTATTGCCACTGTTGCCCTTGGCTGTGTCTGCAGATTTCTGCATTTGTTTTGGTTGTACTGGTCTTCTTGTAACACTTGGGCTTCTCTAGTTGCAGCGTGTGGGTTTAGTTGCTCCATGGGCTTCCCTGGTGGTAAAGAATCCACCTGCCAATCCAGAAGATGCAGGTTTGATACCTGGGTCAGAGAAGATCCCCTGGAGGAGGATATGACAGTCCACACCAGTATTCTTGCCTGGAGAATCTCATGGACAGAGGAGCCTGGCTGGCTACAGTCCACAGGGTCTCAAAGAGTTAGCCAAGACTAAGCTACTGAGCTTCACACACACGTGGGATCCCTGAGCAGGGATCGAACCCGCACTGCCTGCATTGGGAGGTGGATTCATAACCGCTGGACCACCACGGACGTCCCTGCGTCTGCAGCTTTAACTCAGGATTTCCCGATCCTGTGACTCTGCCAGCTGTGGTAGAGCCAGCCTGCTCTACAAACACATTAGTACTCCGCCTGTGTGGGCAGCGTCCAATTTGGGAACCGTTATATAGTTAACAAGCTAATGTGTTAAGGCAGTAATTTGGATCTGGAATATATTTCCCCACGGAAACTGTGTCACAAATGGTATTTGGGTTTTCAGGCAAGACCTCAATGACTGTCTAATTCATAATGAACCCAAATTAATGCACTCTTTCCATCGGGCTGAACCCCATTTTCAACTGTGTATCTGTAGAAAAACCCAAATGGGACCCCCTGGGAATACCTGTTTTCTGACGAGGTGACACCAGAGAACAGGAACTCCATGTAGAATGCAGGACCAATATTTCAGGCAAAAACAAACTCACAAATCTCTTTACCACTTCATAAAGAGAGGTGACTAAGATAAGCAGACTTCAGATCCAAATGGTTTAATTTAGAAACTAACAGGGCTTCCTTGGTGTTCCAGTGGTTGAGAGTTCACCTCCAATGCAAGACACACCAGTTCAGCCCCTGGTCTGGGAAGATCCTACATGCCATGGGGCAACTAAGCTTGTGCACCACATCTCCTGAGCACACAACACACTCTAGAGCTGGTGCTCTGCAACAGGAGAAGTCACTGCAACGAGAAGCCCATGCACCCCTATTACAGAGTAACCCCCCACTCACCACAACTAGGGACAACCAGTGCATAGCAACAAAGATAAATTTAAAATAAATTAATATTTTAAAAAATGGTGGTTATTCTTGACAGAGCAATGCAGGGACTCACCTACCAGACTTGTATTTGGAGATTTGGCTCATGTGATTGATTGTACTGCATATGGGTTTAGTTAAGGGAGGAGCCCCTGCAGGTGGTTATCAAGGCCCAGACAGCATGCTATGATGCTATGAAGGGTCCTGAATAAGCCAGCTTCCGCAAAGCACTTTTGAATCAGCCTACTTCCTTCTATGGCATAACCCACCCGCCTTATGGTGCAGTGGAGTTTTCAACCTACACATCAACAGGTATGTACTGGCAGCTTCCATGCTGAAAATAAAAGCAGAGTCATCCAAGTTCAGATGGTCATTAACTTGCTGGACTTACATGAGTCTGTATCTCAGAAGTGAAATGGGTCCAGGAGATACAGATAGTGTCCACATCACTGAGTGGCTTCAATTTCAACCTTGAGAAAGGATAAAGTTGATAGCAAGATACATAGAGTTAGGAGGTAAGAGGCAGACAAGTGAGGAGGGAAGAGGCAGATGAAAGAGGGGGAAAAAAATCAAAAGGAACCCCAGAGGTAAGGATGGGCAGAGGAGAAAGAGCTTTGAAGTAAACTAAGGAAAAACCAGAGCTCACAGCATCCAGGGAAAAAGAACACTTCAGCCCTTTCTAAAGGTTAGCTGTGTCCAGGAAAGATGCAGGCAGGAGCTAAGGGAGGATGCAGAGTCCAAAGAGCACTGTTTTTTAAAAACAGAAGAGACTTAGTACATTAAAGTGGAAATGGAGAATCCACCTAAGAGGGAGAAGGTGAGGATATAGGAAAGAGAGAAGATGAGTGATGTTCCCAAGGATGGGGAGAGGGTACATTCCGAGCCCCAGAAGAGAGTTAAGCTTTGGACACAATGGAAGGCTTTGCACCTCAGGCTGGAAGCAGCACTCAGAATCTACAAGTGCTGCATCTTCACTTCCATCTCAAGGAAGAAGGCAACAATCCCATATGAGAGCTCCAGGAAAGCAGGACCAATGATTGGGATGAAGTCGAGTCTGACTTGCTAGGAACAGAAATTTGAAAGAGCACACTGAAAACAGCGGGAAGGAAGGAGAGGAAGGAAGGGGAGAAATGGGAATTTGAGTCTTGGAGGAAGAGCCTAGAGCATGTGGGAATTAAGAGGAGGATCCACAGGAGAGCCCATGGGAGTCACCCAGGTGGGATATTGGTAGGAGTGACTAAGCATCTCAGCACAGGATGAGATGACCTAACTTCCTTTCTCTAGGAATGGCAATCTACTCCAGTATTCTTGCCTGAAGAATTCCATGGATAGCAGAGCCTAGTGGGCTACAGTCTATGGAGTTGCAAAGAGTTGGACAAGACTGAGTGACTTACACTAACATATAAAGAACCTGCACGTTGTCAACAACAACTGTCCTTGTAACAGGAAAAAGCTGGACAAATTAAAAATCACTTACCTCTCTTGGAGCTGTCAGAGAACTGAAGTAATTGGATAAATCGTTAGCCTGAATTCCTGATTCAGGTGCATCCAGACAGACACAGAAACCAAGATCTGCTGGCCCAGAGCAAAGGCCATTGGAGCCATAGACAGGTAGGAACAGTTAGATAATGACGACAAATTGCTGGAGCCTGAATGTGGACTGTGATGGGCATGAGAAACTCCTCGAGACCACAGTCAGAGATCTCCCTCATTTTCATGGGGTTTTCCCCTTCAGAAACCCCACCAGGTTCTTATAATAAGAACCCAAAAAAGAACCTCTTCTCTGTGGATTGACATCCAGTTTCTAAAAACAAGCACTATTGCTTTGGGGGCTACCCAGGTGGCTTAATGGTAAAGTATCCATCTGCAATGCAGGAGACCCAGGTTCGATCCCTGGGTTGGGAAGATCCCCTGGAGCAGGAAATGGCAACCCACTCCAATATTCTTGCCTGGAAAAATATCATGGACAGAGAAGCCCAGTGAGCTACAGTCCACGAGGTCACAAGAGTCAGACGTGATTGAGTGACTAAACAACAACACTGTTTTTTGTTTCTTCTCAATTTAGTGAAAGAGTCGCTGATAAGTGACCCGTCCCCTAACTGACAATGCCTTTTCTTTAAACGCATGAGGCCCAGACTAGGGCTTAAATTCTCAACTCAGAGCTTCAGGCCACCCTACTTGTGTGACATCCCTGCCTTGGAGTCAGAACAAGTTCTCTTCCTATTCATCAGTCCTTTTACAAATGCTGTGTCATCATATTTTTACAGTAGGACTGTCTGGTAAGAATTAGTACCCCAGATTAGAAGAGGCAGAATCCAACAATGGTGTGATTTCGGGCAAAGGCCCAACACTCACCTGGTTCAGCAGAAGAAACCTGCAAGGAAGCAGACCTTTACATCCCCCTCCCACGCACACCCAACACCCTTTTTCTCCACCATTGGTCAGTGGCAGTGAGCTGGGCAATGGGAATGGGGTAGGAATGAAAACTCCCAGGGACTTTGGGCTCCCCTGGAATGGGGCAAATTGGGTCCAGGAGCCCGATTACAGTTCTGCAAAGATAGTCATGCTAGGAGCAAAAGGACACAGAAGCTGGGTCCAGGGTGTAGGTGCATGATACGATCAAAGGGATCCCAAGGCATTTGGGTGTAACACTGATAGTATCAGCTTCAAAAGGACTGAGTGATTTTCCCGTGAAAATTTGAAATGTAATAGATTTGTTGTTCAATTGCTCCATCATGTCAGACTCTTTGTGACCCCATGGACTATAGCACTCAAGCTTCCCTGTCCCTCACTATCTCCTGGAGCTTGCTCAAACACATGTCTGTTGAGTCTGTGATATCATCCAACCATCTCATCCTCTGTTGCCCCCTTTCCCTCCTGCCTTCAATCTTTCCCAGTATCAGGGTGTTTTCCAATGAGTCAGCTCTTCGTATCAGGTGGTCAAAGTACTGGAGCTTCAGCTTCAGCATCAGTTTTTCCAATGAATAGTCAGAGTTGATTTCCTTTAGGATTGACTGGTATGATCTCCTTGCTGTTCAATGGACTCTCAAGAGTCTTCTCCAGCATCACAATTTTAAGGCATCCATTCTTCAGCGCTCAGCCTTCTTTATGATCCAACTGTCACATCTGTACATGACTACTGGGCTTTCAAATTTAAAGGATCATGATTTCACTGAGTCTTCCATTGTCTAAAACCACATTTTCTAAGGACATTCTTGATCTTCCTATCATGGCATCTACTGAAGACCTAATTGCTACTTATTCTGTGCAGACTCTGTTACAAAGCTACCACAGTCACCTAATATATCCCCAAAGATAAAATAACATGCCCTGCTAACTTGATTGCTAAAAAAATAAGTAGCATATTTCCTCAGGTCACTGGTGTGACTGTGGCTTCCCTCAGCAAAACACAGGCTGTGACAGAAGCAGAAGGGACCGGGGATGGCTGAAAGAGTGACTTGAAGGGAATACCCAGAGTAAGATGAATTCACAGGAAATGAACCTTCATTAGCTCAGATGGCTCCATATGGAACCACTTGTTGGGTTAAGAGCTTTCCAGAAAACCACATGAAACCCTGGGAAATGTCTGTGCTGGATGCAAGAAACCTCAAGGGATGTTATGGATTCAGATCTTTGTTATGGAAAAAGGAACTTTGAGTTTAGCCTGAGAAGTTTGCTTTCTGGGAGGCATGCCAAACTCCAAGCTGACGTGATTTGCAATAACCTAGTTAATCAACCATAAAAATCAAGGCTTTATCATGTTTTAGAGATAATCACACACAGTAATTCTGAATAGTAAGACTTCTTGTGAGAAAACCATGTGCTTTAGCTAGAGTATATGTTTGTTTAAAAGACGACTTCATGTAAAAATCTCAGCCAACAGCTTGCCCTGTACATAAATATCCAATACACTGATGTTTTCAGATACCATTTGTTCATATTTTTAAAAGATAAAGTGACTTCAGAGACCTTTTGTGACTTAAACTTGGCTTCAGCAATTAAAGAATTATTCTTTAAGTCAAACAAATGGACTTCCACTGACAAAAGTCAGAAATTCATTCATCACCGATGCGTAGTACGAAGCTAAATCTTTATGTACACAAATCATCATGTTGAAACTAGAACACAGGCAGGCTCACTCTTACCAGCATGACTCAGTCTGAGACTGTTGTCTCTCTTAAGTGATCAGAATTTTTACCTGCTTTTTCTCTTTTCATACAGATTACCTTTAATCCCAAACTGAAAATTTATAAAGGGTCTAGCAAAGCAGTTTTTAAAGTCTGAAAGGAAATGAGGATGGCATTGGAGAGAGGAGAAGATCACAAAAACGTTAACCCCAAGAGGAATAATGAAGCAGCAAAAGCGAGTCCTTTGTATCCCACTTCAGGCCCCTTTTTTAAAAAACCTAATGCTTTGAAGCTGCTCAGGATTCCATGATAGGTCTCAACCGGACATGCCCGGCAGAATAATCTATATGCGTGCTGTCACTTCAGTTGTGTCTGACTCTTTGCAACCCCATGGATCATAGTCCACCAGGTTCTTTTGCCCATGGAATTTTCTTGGCAAGAATACTGGAGTGGTTTGCCATGCCCTCCTCTGAGGGATCTTCTCGACCCAGGGATTAAACCTGCCTCCTCTGTGTCGCAGGCAGATTCTTCACCTGCTGAGCCATCTTGGGAAGCCCCAGAATGACCTATAGCTCTTACGAAATAAATGCAAGTTTTTGAAACTTCAGGTTCCCAAAGTATGTTCTAGGTACCCCTGAGACTAGATAAGAGAGGTAACCAGGCCAAAACCACTTTCATAAGAATACTGTGATGCCTTTTCACTCTTATTTTCCCTGAGTGTGCAGCTGAGTTTGCCAGAGGCTTCGTAATGTGATAGCATAACAGATTGAATGCATGTTAAAAATAGCCAGAATAGCAAGTATATAGACATAAACATTTAATTTCCCAACAGGTGTTGATTTTTAACACATCTATGTGGAACCTAGAAAAATGGTACAGATGATCCTATTTGCAAAGCAAGAATAGAGACACAGATGTAGAGAGCAAAGGTATGGACACCAAGGGGAAAAGGTGAGGGGGTATAAATTGGGATATTGGGTTTGAGATAGATGTACTATTGTGTATCAGATAGACCGCTAATGAGAACCTACGGCGCAGAAAACAGCTCAGTGCTCTGTGGTGATGTAAATGGGAAGGAAAACCGAAACAGAGGGGATATATGTATATGTACGGCTGATTAGTTTTGCTGTACAGCAGAAACTGACAGCAGTGTAAAGCAACTGTACTCCAGTAAAAAATGTTTTCTTAAAGAAGGCAAATACAAGAGAAGGGGTGGACAGCAGAGAAGAAAAGAAACAAAAAATGTAGAATAATAGGAAATAAATGAAAATGTATGAAAAGTTAGAATAATAGGGAAAAATGTAAATGTATGAATATTCACAAAAGTAAATGGATTAAACTATTGATGTAAAGGACAAAAATGAATCTAGAAAATACCTTTTAAATAACTCTGTGTTGAGTCATGAGGATAGCAAATATTGGTGGCCTAGTAGTAAAGAACTCACCAGACTCCTCTGTCCATGGAATTCTCCAGGCAAGAATACTGGTGGGGGTTGCCATATCTTTCTCCATGGGATCTTCCTGACCCAGGGATGATCCACTCCAGGTCACCTGCATTGGCAGGTGGATTCTTTACCTCTGAGCCATTAGGCGAGCCCTAGTGTCGGGCTAGAATAGGTGAAAAATTGGTGACAGCAAAGTGTGGACTCCCAAGAGAGAAAGCAAGAGAATTCCAGAAAAACATCTACTTCTGCTTCCCTAGTGGCTTGGACAGTAAAGAGCCTGCCTGCAATGTAGGAAACCTGGGTTCAATCCCTGGATTAGGAAGATCCCTTGGAGAAGGAAATGGCAGCACACTCCAGTACACTTGCCGGGACAATTCCATGGACAGAGGAGCTTGGTGAGCTTCAGTCCGTGGGAGTGCAACAGAGTTGGAGAGGACTGAGTGGCTAACACTTTCACTTTCACTTTTCTGCTTCCTTGACTATACTTAAGCCTTTGACTGTGTGGATCACAACAAACTGAAAAATTCTGAAAGAGATGGGAATACAAGACCACCTGGCCTGCCTCCTAAGAAATCTGCATGCAAGTCAAGAAGCAACAGTTAGAACCAGGCATGGAACAACAGACTGATTCCAAATTGGGAAAGAAGTATGTCAAGGCTGTATACTGTCACCCTGTTTATTTAACTTATATGCAGAGTACGTCATGAGAAACGCTGGACTGGAAGAAGCACAAGCTGGAATCAAGATTCTCAGGAGAAATATCAATATCCTCTGATATGCAGATGACACCACCCTTATGGCAGAAAGTGAAGAAGAAAGAAAGGGCCTCTTGATGAAAATGAAAGAGGAGAGTGAAAAAGTTGGCTTAAAGCTCAACATTAAAAAAACTAAGATCGTGGCATCCTGCCCTATCACTTCACAGCAAACAGAAGGGGAAACAATGGAAACAGTGACAGACTTTATTTTGGGGGGCTCCAAAATCACTGCAGATGGTGACTGCAGCCATGAAATTAAAAGATGCTTGCTCCTTGGAAGGAAAGTTATGACCAACCTACACAGCATATTAAAAAGCAGAGACATTACTTTGCCAATTTGCCATCTAGTCAAAGCTATGGTTTTTTAAGTAGTCATGAATGGATGTGAAAGTTGGAGTATAAAGAAAGCTGAGCACCAAAGAATTGATGCTTTTGAACTGTGGTTCTGGAGAAGACTTTTGAGAGTCCCTTGGACAGCAAGGAGATCAAACCAATCAATCCTAAAGGAAATCAGTCCTGAATAGTCATTGGAAGCACTGACGCTGAAGCTGAAGTTTCAATACTTTGGCCACCTGATGCAAAGAGCCGACTCATTGGAAAAGACCCTGATGCTGGGAAAGATTGAAGGCAGGAGGAGAAGGGGAAGACATCACCGACTCAATAGACATGAGTTTGAACAAGCTCCAGGAGTGATGAAGGACAGGGAAGCCTGGCGTGCTGCAATCCATGGGGTTGCAAAGAGTGGAACCCAACTGAATGACTGAACTGAACTGACTGAAGTGTGGACCAGTCAGAGAGTGAAAGTCCTAAGGGCTGCAGAAAATGAGTCTTTGCACATTTGAAAACTGATTCTCTGCAAACCCCATTGGCTATCCACAGAAAAAATCAGAAAGAGCCCTAAAAAGCATCCACTGTGGTGCAGAGAGGAGGAGAAAGAGCAGAAGTGCCGGAGAGGCAGAAAGTATGCTGTCGCCAGGGCGCCTTTGGAAACCGGGCAACTGGGGGAAAGGAGCAGAGGCAAACTCTAAGCCCAGAGAGAAGCTGGAAAGACAGCTACAGGGGAGGGGAAGAAGAAGTCCAACCCCAAGACCTGGAGAAACAACACATGCCTAAAGCAAAACATTAATCAAAACAACCGCAACCAACACCCCAGCTCCAAGTTAACAAGCTGGGAATAGTAAAGAGCAGCAGAACACTGATGGGAGGGAAGAGTGGAACTAGAACATTCCACCAATGTTCCCTGATGCACAGTGCCAAGGGAAGACCTAAACTCAGAATTCAGCAGCTAGACTCTCACCCCAAACAAAAAATATACCTTAGAGCACTTTGTATACTGATAGTTACCAAAGCAAAAACTAAGCTCGAACCAGGCAGTCTCATTCTGGGTCATGAAACAAACCTCCACAAATTCAAAAAAAAAAAATTAAAAAAACAGAAATCACACAAAATATGCTCTCATATCTGAATGAAATTAAATTGAGAATCAGTAACAGGATATCTGGAAAATCTCAAAATGATTGGACATAACTTAGTTCTAAATAATCCATGGGCCCAAAAGGAAGCCTCAGGAAAATCAGCAAATACTTAGAACTGAAGTCAAATGAAAATAAACATATCAAAATTTGTGGCAAGGAGAAAGAAGGAAGGAAAGAAGGAGGGGATGGGGAGAAGACAAAGGGAAGGAAAGAAGGGAAGAGCAAAAAGAAAAATTTAAAAAGATGGGCTCTTTGCAAAAGTCATAGGAACCAACCAGAAAGGGCTCCCAGAGGTTAAATTAGAATAACTTGAGCAACAAATAAATAACAATATTTTCATGTATGTTCAGTTGTGACTCCATGGACTGTTGCCCTCCAGACTCCTCTGTCCATTGGATTTTCCAGACAAGAATACTAAAGTGGGTAGTCATTTCCTTCTCCAGGGGATCTTTCAGACCCAGGCATCAAACTCACATCTCCATTGCAGGAAGATTCTCTTCCACTAGCACTAGCTGGGAAGACCCAATACTTTCACATTATGGGATAAAGAATAAAATAAATATCCACGAGTTCCTATTGTTAGAAATATTTTTGGTCTATAATCCAACAGTTTTGCCATTTATTTCTACTCACATTGTCCTGTTTTTGCAAATCTTCTATGTCAAATTTATTTCAAAATTTAAAGAAAAGCAAAACATCATTTAAAGAATCAACAAAGCTCAAATTAGTTGTTGGAAATGAGTAATGAAACAAACATACTGTCAATAAGGCAGATGTAGAGAAGTACTAAAAAAAATTGCATGTTCCTATCACCAACATTGCCCCAACTTTCATTCCAGTTCAGTAGGGTTAGGAAGTACTTCCCTGATGACTCTGCAGGTAAAGCACCCTCCTGCAACGCAGGAGACACAGAAGGGTTCAATCCCTGGGTCGGGAAGATCCCATGGAGAAGAAGATGGCAACCCACTCCACTATCCTTGGCTGGGAAATCCCATGGACAGAGCAGCCTGGAGGGCTACAGTCCGAAAAGTCTCAAAGAGTCAGACAGAACTCAGTGACTAAGCACAGTACAGCTGATCCAGACACTGGTAAAATTTCAAAAATCCACAAGTGTTTCTGGGAGCCACTAGAACAGTCTTATTCTGAGGCCCAACTGTGTCCTTTGTTTCAGTAACTTCACTTGCTATTTTAGATTGACTCTTTAATTACTTCTCTTTGGCCCCTCTCTTCAGAGTCCTGTTAGAAGAGCAGCTAAGTTGAGCTCAAGTTACCTATGGCTTGTAAGCTATTCCCCAAATGACACCCTTAGCCATACCAAGTAATGTGAGCAGACATGATCAATGCCCTTATTTACTGAGTCCAAGCTCGCTCTGCTCACCACAGGACAGACCAAAGAATCCAAGAGATGAGGTGTTGAAGCAAGGAAAATGACTTTATTCAGAAAGCCAGCTGACAGAGAAGATGGTAGGTTAGCGCCTCAAAATAACCATCTTACAGGGTCTGGATGCCAGTTTCTTTTACAGATCAAGATGGAGGAAGGTAAGGAAGCAAAGTAAGAAGACCATTACTCTTGCAAACGTCTCCTAGAATGGCAAGCCTCAGGCAGAGGATATGTTAATTTCTTCCTTTCTGTCATCCACAGATGGACAGGGTTCTCAACCAAAGCACTTTAACAGTCAGAGGGACAGGTTCCTTTAAGCAAGCCATTATGTATGGCTGTAAGAAAAAAGCAATGAAAAACTCAAAGGAACAGTTCCAACATGGAGTCAGAATTGGCTTCTTCTCTGCCATGGGGTCGCCAAGAGTCAGACACGACTGAGCGACTTCACTTTCACTTTTCACTTTCATACATTGGAGAAGGAAATGGCAGCCCACTCCAGTGTTCTTGCTTGGAGAATCCCAGGGACGGGGTAGCCTGGTGGGCTGCCATCTATGGGGTCGCACAGAGTCGGACCCAACTGAAGTGACTTAGCAGCAGCAGCAGCAGCAGCTGCAACACTTTAGAGAGCGCCAAAAAGTTTTGACTTATCTCTGAGTCTGTAAGTTTGGCCTGGAGGGGTGACAACATCCTATTTTGGTACTAGGAAGATGTACGGAATCAGAAAGGAAAAGGTGTTTAAACTTTAATCAGACTTTGCTGAAGCATAGATTTTAGATCCTGGGATGAAATGGACCTGACATGGTCCAGATGCCCTACTAAGTTTGTTCCGTGTTCTTCTCACAATAATGTCCATCACTGCCTGCCCCCCCCCCACCAACCCCCCGACACACACAAGTGGATTTATACCCCTTTTATGATGAGAGTGCTTTCATTAACCTGCTCAGGGATGCATAGCTACTATATGGCAAACACAGGGTTGAAGCCAGGTTTTCCTAACCCTCAAGCCCAAGATAACTGCACTGTAACCACACGCCAGCTAATATGAGACTTCATTTTATAGTTTATGGTCAGGTGGGTAAAGTGATTTATATTTGTTTTCCTACTGCCAAAGCTGGCTTCACCTGCTTTCTTTCCCCATGATGAGTCTTTACCTTTAAAACTAAAGAGTGAACCCATCATCCCGTAAAACTCTCTCCTCACAAAAGGAATTTTCATCCGTCTTACCTTGATGAACTCATCCTAAAGGTGTGAATAAAAGAAAAGGTTTTCCACAACCCATACAAAACCAGCCTTGCTCCATGTAATTATGCATGAGTCTTGGCAACAACTGTTTGTTTTCAAAGTGGCAGTGTACCTTGAATTCATTTGGCATAGCAAAGCGTCCTAATCTACGCCTTCCTGATGACTTATGTTCCCATTGAGTTTTTTTTCTCAATAATGTTGAATTAGATTTAAACTGAAAATTTCTCCAGTCAGCTTATTTTCTTATAGCCTGAACTGCATCTCTCTTCTGACTCCTTTGGTTCTTTTCAGATGAGAATTGCCCATCTATTGAGTTCTACATCATTCTTAGATTTGAATAAAACCTTCAAAGCCTGGGTGAGTTAACATAGCAGTAAATACCTCAGATGTAAGGAGAAGAAGCCAAGGTAGAAAGAGCTGCCAGCAGGAAAGCAAAGAGGGAGGGAGTAGGCAGATATTCTTTGTAGTTAATTGCAAATTAAGTCTGTCTGACAAGAAAAGAAAACCCTTCTTGATGTACTTACTCCCCCCTTAGGATCTGAACACAAAGTTATGCAACATCTCTTGATAGTAACTGTCAGTGAATATTGCTATTGTCTTGAGATACATTATTTGAAAATTGGTGTATAGAAGTAATATTCCAGGATAACTTTTTATTTGGATGCTTATTCATCACCGCAAACTCATCATGCTTTAAACTAAGGTTATTAGCTCTCTTTCTCCCATTTTGCCTCCAGCCATTTCCGTTTCTTGGGTTACCTCTTCCTGGGAATAACCTCACCACTCTCATACTGAACGAGGGTTCACCAAGTTTACCTCTTTAACAGGAGGGAGAAGGCAATGGCTGGAGACGGCGATGGCACCCCACTCCAGTACCCTTGCATGGAAAATCCCATGGATGGAGGAGCCTGGTAGGCTGCAGTCCATGGGGTTGCTGAGAGTTGCACACAACTCAGTGACTTCACTTTCACTTTTCACTTTCATGCATTGGAGAAGGAAATGGCAACCCACTCCAGTGTTCTTGCCTGGAGAATCCCAGGGACGGCAGAGCCTGGTGGGCTGCCGTCTATGGGGTCGCACAGAGTCGGACACGACTGAAGTGACTTAGCAGCAGCAGCAGCAGAAGGCAATGGCAGCCCACTCCACTACTCCGGCCTGGAAAATCCCGTGGACAGAGGAGCCTAGTAGGCTGCAGTCCATGGGGTCGCTAAGAGTCAGACAAAACTGAGCGACTTCACTTTCACTTTTCACGTTCATGCATTGGAGAAGGAAATGGCAACCCACTCCAGTATTCTTGGCCTAGAGAATCCCAGGGATGGGGGAGCCTGGTAAGCTGCCATCTATGGAGTCACACAGAGTTGGACACGACTGAAGCGACTTAGCAGCAGCAGCAGCATGGTCTATACAGAGTGACTGGGTTTTAGAGTCAGATAAACCTAGGTTCCTTCTCTGATTCCATCTCCTGTTGGTTACATGACACTGACCAAAGTTATTTTAACCAATTTCAGCTTCAGTTTACTCTCCTTTAATATCAGGAGCATAAGTGTTGGTCTTATAGTATTAGTATGAGGATTAAATGAGATAAAGTTCACAGAACATCAAGCCTGTGTACTGCAGGCTGTGATACATAATAAGAGTCCAAAGTATTTAGGTTATTATTAAAAATAGAAAAGAGGGGATCTTGAAAACATTGCCTGCTTCTTTGCCCAAGCCATGGGGTTAGTAAGCCAGTTTGAAGTTTCACCAATAAGCTGCCACAGAACAATGGGAACTACCAGAGAAAGGACTCAACAGAAACAGTAAGAAGAACACCACTTGGTTTATAACCACTACATTCTGATTGACCAGGATGAGAGGAGAAACGATAACATTACCCAGAGCAGAATTTCTCAAAGTAGAACTGGGAGGTAATGGTAATATAAGAACTAGCCAGTCATGAAGGGCCAACTAGTGAACAGTGAAAGGCTCTCAGGGAAGTGCAATGTCCATGCCAAAAGTGTTTTTAATTTTACATTTCACTAAAGGCTTTGTATTAGTAACCTACCATGTGAGTCATTAAAGATTAATATTATTCATTATTCATACTCATAAATATTCTTTAATAAAGTGAGTGCATTTATTTGTTTAATAATGACACTAATTCAAACTCTATTAAAAAGTACCATTCAAACTTAAATTATAAACTTAGTACTGTGCACACTTATGGAGTTAAAAATGCCTGTAATTCTTGGATTTTCGTGGTGGTCCAGTGGTTAATCCTAAAGGAAATCAACCCTGAATATTCACTGGAAGGACTGATGTTGAAGCCGAAGCTCCAGTACCTTGCCCACCTGATGTGAAGAGCTGACTCATTGGAAAAGACCCTGATGCTGGGAAAGATCGAGGGCAGGAGGAGAAGGAGGCAGCAGAGGATGAGATGGTTGGATGACATCACCGACTCAATGGACATGAATCTGAGCAAACTCTGGGGAATGTGAAGGCGACTGAACAGCAACAGCTCTGTAACTAACCCATATGAAGTTTTGCCAACTAGTTTGTCAAATACAGGAACTGAAACACTTAACTTTTTGATGCTTATTTCACTGAATCACCAAGCTTATGTCTCCTCCTTACTGTAAATTAAATGTCTTCTGGTTCTCTTCATGTGGCTCATACTGAGTTGGAAATTATAATTAGCTTTATTCTAAGCTTTGGTCCTGGGTCCAAGAGACTACAATACTTCATCATTTATGACAGTGCCATTGTCTGTTACTGAAAATTAGGGAATTTAAATTATTCTCATTTTTTTTAAAAGCAATTTTCTCAGGAAAATGGTAATATAAGAATTTTTGTTTACTTGCTTTTCAAACTTTAAACTTTTTATTTTGTATCAGGGTAGAGTCAATTACGGAGAAGGCAATGGCACCCCACTCCAGTACTCTTACCTAGAAAGTCCCATGGACCGAGGAGCCTGGTAGGCTGCAGTCCATGGGGTCTCGAAGAGTCGGACACGACTGAGCGACTTCCCTTTCACTTTTCACTTTCATACACTGGAGATGGAAATGGCAACCCACTCCAGTGTTCTTGCCTGGAGAACCCCAGGGACGGGGGAGCCTGGTGGGCTGCCGTCTATGGGGTCGCACAGAGTCAGACACGACTGAAGCGGCTTAGCAGCAGCAGCAGCAGCAGAATCAATTAACAATGTTGTGACAGTTTCAGGTGAACAGTGGAAGGACACAGCCATGTACATATACTCATATCCGTTTTCCCCAAGCCCCCCTCCCATCCAGGCTGTCACATAACATTGAGCAGAGTGCCATGTGCCATACAGTAGCTTTCTGTTAGTTATCCATTTTGAATATAGCAGTGTGTACATGACCTTCCCAAAGCCCCTAACTATCCCTTCCCTCTGGCAACCATAAGTTCATTTCCTAAATCTTTTAAAAAATTAGGATTCTTTAAGGGACTTCCCTGGTGGTCCAGTGGCTAACACCCCATGCTCCCAATGCTGGGGGGCCCAGGTCCAATCCCTGGTCAGGAAACTAGACCCCATATGCCACAACTAAGACTGGTTCAGCCAAATAAATAAATAAACACTTTTAAAAGTAAAAACTAGGATTCTTTAAAATGAGAATTAATTAGCACACAATGCTTTGTGTGCATGTAGACCAGGAGCGGGAACATTAGTGAGCAGAGCTCCCTGGAGGAGGCCAATCGTTAACCAATTCTTGAATCGGCAGAAGCATTTATGATAATAGTATATATGGTTTTTGTTTAGTTGCTAAGTTATGTCCAACTCTTTTTCAACCCCATGGACTGTAGACCACCAGGCTCCTCTATCCATCGGATTTCCCAGGCAAGAATACTGGAGTGGGTTGCCATTCCCTTCTCCAGGGGATCTTTCCTAGAGTATGCTAAATAAGTCACCTGCCCACTGCTACTTAACTTAACTGCAAATTTCAAGTTGTACTTCCTGCCACTATCCAACTATGAGCCTAATTCAGTGTGTAAATGGGACCCTAAAAGAGAAATTAGTTCAGAATTCAGCATTGCATCAGCCCAACTGCCAGTTTGAATATTATGCCTCAGGAAACAATTTGTCGTATATCCTTCTAAAAGTGCTTCTAAAACAATTTTTCTTTCCTTCTTCTGCTGCTATAAAAATGAAAATAAGAAATTTCCTATATGCCAGGTGTTAGAAAGATAAGAGTAAATTAAGCAACATGAACACATACACACTCAATACCCATCTTAATTCTTGCAATAGTATTCGCATTTAAGCACAGCTGAGTGGTGAGAGGTATGGTTCATGTATAATTTCTGTCTCAGTCTGCTGCTTCGAGTTATGATTATCAACTAAGTCACATGCCTTGGAGGTCAGTCTCTGGGAGAGAAGGGAAAGGCTTTCTTTCTGGTTCCTGGGCTACACTTTCTAGGGAAGGAAAAATGCCTTCTCATTTCAGTCCATGTCAGGCAGTCACCTCTTTCTGTGTTGGTCTTGCCCACACTAGACGATGAACCTCTCCAGCGCAGGGCTAAATTCCCCACAGAGCGATAAAGGAGAGATTGTCTCTGGGACTTCTATGGTGGTCCAGTGGCTAAGACTGTGCTTCGATGCAGAGGACCCAGGTTTCAGCCCTGGCTGGGGGAACTAAGATCCCACACGGCATGCAGTGTGGCCAAAGAAACCGAAACTAACAAGCCAAAATAAGAGAGAGAGAGAGACTGGATCAGGGGCTGAGACGCCTACACAGTTTACTTGCCTGCTTATATCACTTTCTTTCCTTGCCTTTAGCTTTAAAGCTGTTGGCTTTAAGGCAGCCATAGTGGAATGCTCTCTAGTCTAACATCAGCTTCATTTGCTTCACTCCTGAAATCAGTGAAACAGCCCCAGCACTCTCCTGTTGTGTGTGTCTGTGTGGTTACTGAGTACAATACACTTAGGGAGTAATCTTCAAAACTCACTAAATCTGATATCTCCAGGTTACCAGCATTTGGGGAATAAATTCCCTTGACAGCTGGGTTTGAGCTGGGTTTTGATGATGAAGTAGGCCAGAATGAGCCTGCCTTTGGGGTAGGACGTGTGGTCCCATCTGTTTAAGGCTGATGTTGAAAAACTGATAATAAGTGACCAGACTTGAGTAATGCCCTGATAACAAGACTGTTTGGAACAGCAAATACCACTTTAAAAAAACATATTGAGATAAATTATATCTCCTTGAATGCCTGGTCTAGTACTTAGGGGCTTGTTTACATTTTTCCAATTAGAGTGATTCATTCTTGGTTACGGCTTCCCTGGTGTCTCAGTAGTAAAGAATCTGCCTGCAATCCAAGAGATGTGGGTTCAATCCCTGGGTTAGGAAGATCATCTGGAGAAGGAAATGGCAACCCACTCCAACATTCTTCCCTGGGAAATCCCATGGACAGAGAAGCCTGGTGGGCTACACTCCATGGGGTCTCAAAGAGACTTAGCAAATAAACAACAATATCTCTTGGTTACATTAGTGGCAAGAAAAAAAGGGACAACATTTTAGAAAGAAGAGATAATCTTCCAGGGTAAAGATATTTTAAGTATAAACAATGATTTGGGGGGCAAGTAAATACGTAATCACTTTCTGTCTAACTTCAATGTCGAAATATTGATGATCATGAAATACAGTTCAAGAACAGAGAAAAAGGAAGGTTGGAAGGACCAAAGTAGCTTTGCAATCTTTCAGCTTTACTAGGGAGTCTTTTTCCCCTCAACACTATAGCTGTATTGGAGAAGGCAATGGCACCCCACTCCAGTACTCTTGCCTGAAAAATCCCATGGGCGGAGGAGCCTGGTAGGCTGCAGTCCATGGGGTCACGGAGAGTAGGACACGACTGAGCAAATTCATTTTCACTTTTCACTTTCATGCATTGGAGAAGGAAGTGGCAACCCACTCCAGTGTTCTTGCCTGGAGAATCCCAGGGACGGGGGAGCCTGGTGGGCTGCCATCTATAGGGTCGCACAGAGTCGGACACGACTGAAGTGACTTAGCAGCAGCAGCATAGCTGTATTATTAAAAATGTAGAATGAAAACCCACATGTACTAAGACATTCTCATTATTGCACACAGCAACCCAGATTTGAAGAGAAAAATTAATTAAAACCAATTTTGACACAGAAATAGAATGATAATTAGAACTTGTTTCTCTCGGTAGTCAGTTATATTTTTACCAGCCTTAGAAACGAAAAGGGAAAAGTCCAAAATCGACTTAAGCAAGTAATTGATGGGAATGTCTTTTAAAGATCAGTTCAGTTTAGTCACTCAGTTGTGTCTGACTCTTTGCGACCCCATGGACTGTAGCATGCCAGGCTTCCCTATCACCAACTCCCAGAGCTTGCTCAAACTCATGTCCTTTGAGTTGGTGATGCCATCCAACCATCTCATCCTCTGTCATCCCCTTCATTTCCTGCCTTCAATCTTTCCCAACATCAGGGTCTTTTCTAATGAGTCAGTTCTTTGCCTCAGGTGGCCAAAGTATTGGAGTTTCAGCTACAGCAGTGAATTTAAACTTTCTGCACATAATTTTAACTTTAGTGCTGTTTTTCCCCAACATTTCCAAAATCTGTGGCTTTGAGCCTGGCCCCTTTTTGTCAGTCTACCATAGCACAACTTAAAGAAGGGAAGATGAGAACCACTGCTCCCTGAACTATATTATAGGAGTTTCTAACACAGTGCCTGTTATTTTGTTTAGTCATGTCTGACTCTTTTACAACCCCAGGGACTGTAGTTCCTCTGTCAAGCAAGAATATTGGAGCAGGTTGCCATTTCCTTCTCCAGGACTGGGGGTTCCTAGTAAAGAATGGCTCAGTGATAAAGAATCTGCCTGACAATGCAGGAGACACAAGAGATGCAGTTTCCAACCCTGGGTCGGGAAGGTCCCCTGGAGAAGGAAATAGCAGCCCACTCCAGTATTCTTGCCTGGGAAATCCTATGGACAGAGGACCCTGGTGGGCTCCAGTCCATGGGGTTACAAAGAGTCAGACACACTCAGTGACTAAACACAATACGCAGTGCCTGAGTATGTGCTCAGTATCTTAGTATTAACACTCAGTTTAGAAACCTCTTTGAAGCTTTGAGTTAGGACCATCAATATAATAATTTGACAGCACTTTTACCCCTTGGTAATAAAATGTGATCCTTTTTATTGGTAATTCTTAGCATTAACTCCAACAAAAAATAAAACACACACAAGGGGATTCAAATATCTCCAACATAAGTTTTAGCTCAAAGATGCTTGTTTTCTTATACATATTTAAAAATTTTAATATCCATTAGCCTCATAAATTTCACCATTATCATTTCATTTATCATTAGTCTCATATGAAAACTGAGGATTAAGGAATGGAAGTATATAAATCACTTTGAAATCATCTGTGTCAACAGACTCTAGCTAAAACCAGTTAAATGTAATTTTTGCTTTCTGAAGAGTCCATGGACTATGAAAAATAAATTAGTCATTAAGACATCCAAGATGTTGTGGGTGAGAGAAAAGTTTCCAACCAAAAACACTCTGCTAGCAAGCAAACCTAGCAAACAAATTCACGGTTTCCAAAGGGGAGAGGAGTGGGAGGGATAAATTAGAAGTTTGGGATGAATAGATATACACTATTGTATATATACATAAACAAGGATTTACTGTACAGCACAGGGAACTATCTCCAAACTCTTGTAAAAACCTAATGGAAAAGAATCTGAAAAACCTGAATCACTTTGCTGCACACCTCAAAGTAGCACAACATTGTAAATCAATACTTCAGTTTGAAAAAAAATAACCACTGATAAATTAAGAATTAAACAATGACAGGGGCTGTGACTCAGTGTAGAGAAGAACAAGATGACAACAGTGACCCACCACCCAGATCCATTACAATGAGCCACACAGAAGAGAAAAAAAATTGCACAATTAATGCGTTCATGACTACATTCTGACATACATATCAACAATAGCACCTGTACCATAGTACAGAAGGCACAACCCAAATTTTTCTATTTGCTTCTTAAAATGGGTGCATTGTTAAAACTTTGCTCAGAATTGAGTTCATTTAGTAAAGCAAAAAGTCCACTTGACTGTTGAAACAGGTGCAGGCAATCGCCTAGACTAATAAAATTAGTCAGCTGTAAAAACTACGGCAAGTGTTAAATGATCACTTAAAGCTCTAATATTGTCATGGAATAATAATGATGCCATTGGAAGTCAACACAAGGGCTGTGCCCTGATGTAGGTTACTGAGAAAGCAGGCTTTGTTGTTCATAGCTTGCTCAAAGTTAAGTGAAATCAGCAGTTGTAGGCTCAGTGCCAGAGTCCAGGAAGCCCGGAAGTCTGTGTTACGCTGAATGACCCCTCTTCTCACCCATGCCTTCCATTTATTTGAGAATACTGGGGATATCTAGCTAAATGTCACTTCCTTTAGGAAGACTTCCCTGAATTCTCCCAGCTGTGAAAGTTCACTCTTGCCTCCCTTTCCTGTGCTTTGTTGCATAAATCCCAGCAGCTTTGGCCTGCAAGACAAAGACTGACTCTTCCTATTTGAATTCTCAGCCTTTTAGAAATTAACCATAACATTGTGTGTGTTAGTTGCTCAGTCCTTACATTTGACCAACCACCCAAAATCAGTCATGGAGAGTTCCCTAAAGTCTCCTCCACGTCCTTAACAATTTATTCTTTTAGGGTATCTGTGTGTGTGTGTGTGTGTGTGTGTGTGTGTGTGTGTGTGTGTAACAAGATTTAAACCTATTTAGCCTCATAAAATGCAAAGTTATTTTGAATGTTAAGCCTTAGTACCAGGGACTTCCCTAGTGGTCTATTGGTAAGAATCTGCCTTGCAATGCAAAGGATGTGGGGTTCCAAACCTGGTTGGGGAACTTAAGATCCCACATGCCACTGAGCAACTAAGCCTGTGTTCTACAAGAGAGTCCCTGGACTGCAACGAAAGATCCCACATGACACGACAAAGATTTTGTGTGCTACAACTAATACCTGATGCAGTCAAATAAATAAGTAAATATTAAAAAATAAAGAAGACTTAGTATCATATTAATTCCATTCTAGGAGCCTCCTGCAGCCTGGAATAAACACGCTGGGCAACCTGTCTTTTGCCAGCAATACAGGGCTGAGATCAACCCAAAATGTTAGTCGCTCAGTCGTGTTGGACTCTTTGTGACCCCATGGACTGTAGCCCACCAGGCTCCTCTGTCCATGGGGATTCTCCAGGCAAGAAAACTGGAGTGGGTAGCCATTTCCTTCTCCTGGGGATTTTCCCAACCCAGGGACCTAACCCAGGTCTCCCAAGTTGCAGGCAGATTCCTTACTGTCTGAGCCACCAGGGAAATCTAGGGACTAAACCAAAGTCCTGGTTTACTCCACTCCCAACAGAAAAGTTGCCACTCCAGGTGGCTGTGGGTATGTGTTCTCAGAAAAAAAGTAACATTCTTAGTTCCTTTTCTTTTCATTTTTTTTTCCTTTTTGTGTCTTGGTTCTTATTTACAGGATCGATACATTGTTAAATTTCTGTGCAATTCTTTATCTTAGTTTTCTCTTGCTGTCTGAACAAATCACCAGGAATTTAAAGGATACGCATTTATCATCTCTCTGTGGGTAGGTCACAAGGCCCAGGGGGCTTAGTTGGTGTCTCAGCTCCAGGTTTCACAGAGTGGAAGTCAAGGTGTCCAGGGGCTGTGTTACTTTTCAGAGGTTCAAGAGATGAATCGGCTCCCAGGCTCACTCACGTGTTGGCTGCAGGACTGAGGTCTGTGGGTGTCAAGAGGCCTCCCCATGCTCTGAAGCTCACAGCCCCCTTCCTCCATCTGAAAGCCCTCAAAGGCCCCTCACCCACTTGGAATCTCTCTCATCTGCCCCCTGCCCTCAACTCTGACCCTCTGCCTTCCTCTTTGTCATTTAAGATTTCATGGAATTACACTGAGTCCAAACCCATAAACCCAGATAATCTCCCTATTTTAAGGTTAGCTGATTAGTAACCTCAACTCCATCTGAGAAGTACTTTCACAGGAGTAGCTAAATTAACATTTGACTGAATGATCGGAGGACTGGAATTGTTGACCCTCAAAGTGTAAACATGAGAATGGTTCCCTGACCGGAAGTTAACCAGCAGCTCAGAATGCTTGTAGGACTTCCCTGGTGGTTCAGTGGTCGGGGCTCTGCACTTCCACTGCAGCGGGTTCGAGACCTGGTCAGGGAAATAGGATCCCACGTGCCACATGGCACAGCCAAAAAGATTAAAAAGGAAAGAAAAACCTAGTAACTCTTTAAAAGAAAAGGGAATGCTTGTATGTTTTCATTTTTTTACATGACATTCTGCATTTTCCAGCTTACTAGCTGTGGTACCTAATAGCAATAAATACATTGAAACTAGGAATCTAGTTATAATTCTAATAAAAAGATGCTTTGACCAGAGAGTAGGTTGCTTCCTACAAGTTCCCTTTCTGAATAAGTAAATGTACAATTGAATTGAATGATATGAAGTATATGAATATGTATATTAATTTTGGAATTTTTTACTCTCAATAAAGCTGGCTATTAAAATAATTTCAACATCATAATTAAATTTTGCTTCAGATTTTAAAAATTTATTTCTTTTTACTTGGAGGATAATTGCTTTACAATATTTTATCAGTTTCTGCCATACATCAACATGAACCAGCCATAAGTATACATGTGTTCCCCTCCCTCTTGAACCTTCCTCACACCTCCCACTTCACCCCACCTCTAGAGGTTATCACAGAGCACCGGATTTGAACTCCCTGCGTTGTGCAGCAAATTTCCACTGATTATCTCACATATGGTAATCTATATGTTTCAGTGCTACTTTCAATCCGTCCCATCTTCCTCTCCCACTGTCACGTTCTGTGTGCAACAGGGAAAGATCTTGGTACATAGCCTCTAGGTGTCTAATGCCTAAAGTATTCCGGAAAGACAATGTCGATCTTTCTTAAAAACCTCCCCAGTTACTCTGTTGCGTCAGACTCTCAGCGTTCATGTTTCCCCTCCTCTGACATTTCCACTGGAAACCAAAGGCCATTTCCTCTTGGTCTGTCAACAGTGGAAATTGAAAACAGCTGCTCACCAGTGCTTTGGGTAGGAGGTACTCTCTGTGTGCTGGGTCACCAGGTCTTCAGGGTCACCTCCAATACCTGGAGAGGTCACAGAGGAGGAGAGTTTTGAAGTTGAAAGGGGCCTTCATTGTTGTCTAATTCAATTTCCACCCAAGGCAGGGGTTCCCTCTGTAACTTCCATCTTCCAGCCATTCTGGGCCTCTGCACAAACACTTCCAGAACAGGAAATTCACCATCCCCAAAGCCACATATTTCTAGTTTTGAATTCTTGAATTGTTTGAAACGTGATTTTTATATTTAAGTGGAATCTGACTGCGGTTTCTACAGGACCTGATGAGAATTCATTCACAACTTTTCTTTTCTGCGGTAGCTCACCTGTATGAGGATCTCCCCTGGTGGCTCAGTGGGAAAGAATCTGCCTGCAATGTGGGAGACCCAGGTTCAATCCCTGGGTTGGAAAGACCCCCTGGAGGAGGAAATGGCTACCCACTGCATTATTCTTGCCTGAAGAATCCCATGGACAGAGGAGCCTGATGGGCTATAGTCCATGGGTCATAAAGAGTAGTACAAGATTGAGCAACTAACACTTTCACACTTTCATCTGTATGAAGTGATTTCTCCTGTTCCTCGAAATGGTTTGAGTTTAAACTTTATCATTTCTTTATGTGAAGCAGTTTATATTCATCTTATCATCCATTTCATTAATTTCTGCATGCTATTTTGTGAATGCCCCCCTTTTAAAAAATTATTCAAATAATAAAATAAGTAACCTACAATTCTAGGCAAAAATATGTTTGAAACTTACAAAAAAGAGTACTTAGTAAAATAAGTAAGATATATTTCCATTCTTATAAATTCTTATAGATTCAAAATCTGTCTTGTTTAGTGTTGCATATATAGATAATATAATTATAAGGAAAAGCCAGTAAATGGTTATTATAAAAGTCATCACAGCACTTACTTCTTGAGAAAGAATGGAGGTGTGATTCAGAAGGCCTTGAACTGGGTTTACGGGACATTTTGGAGTATCAGCAATGTTCTATTTCTTTCTTTTTTAATTTTTTTTTAATGTGAATCATTTTTAAAGTCTTTATTTAATATTGCTTCTGGGGCTTTTTATGTTTTGGTTTCTTGGCCGAGAGGCATATGGAATCTTAAACTCCCCAACCAGGAATTGAACCTGAACCCCCTGCATTGGAAGGTGAAGTCTTAAACCCTTTAATGCAATAGTGATATAATAGGCAAAAAAAAAAGAAATTAAATATCCAAATAAATTAAATATCCAGAATTAGACTGAGTAGTTTATGATGTATGTATGTATTGATAGAAAAGAAATCATGATTTTTTTTGCAGAATATAAAAAAATAAGATTCAAATCTGTCTGATTACATTTTTGGAAAATCTGAGAACACTTTTAATGAACTATTAAGATCATTTCCAGAGGTCTTAAGTGAAGGGAAGTGAAAGTCACTCAGTTGTATCCAACTCTTTGCGACACCATGGATTGTAGCCTGCCAGGCTCCTCTGTCCATGGGATTCTCTAGGCAAGAATATTGGAGTGGATTGTCATTTCCTTCTCCAAGGCATCTTGCCAACCCAGGAATCAAACCTGGTTCTCCTGCATTGCAGGCAGATTCTTCACCATCTGAGCCACCAGGGAAACCCAGAGTTTAATATGGTTTATTTTTATTTTCTTCCTCTTTGTCATCTCTGCATTTTTCCTATAATGATATGTGCATTGTACTATTCTGTAACTTAAGTATTATTAAAAATAAAAATATAATAGACCTCATAGGCATAATACTCTAAGTGTGTTGTGGATTCTGGGGACTCAAATTCTACACAGAGTCTGTGTGCAGCCAGTTTTGCACAGACTTTGTAGAAGCAAACATAGGACTCTGTGTGAAAAAAGAAATGGCAGGGATTTCCTTGGTAGCCCTGTGGCTAAGATGTGCTCCTGATGCAGGGAACCTGGGCTCAATTCCTGGTCAGGGAACTAGATCTGACATGCTGCAACCAAGAGTTCACATGCTGCAACTAAGACCTGGCATAGTCAAGTAAATAAATAACTATGGGGTGGGAGGTGGGAAGGGATTCATGTTTGGGAACGCTTATACACTCGTGGTGAATTCATGTCAATGTTTGGCAAAACCGATACAGTAATGTAAAGTAAACTAAAGTTAAAAAAAAAAAAAAGGTAAAATAAATAAATAAATAAACAAATAAATATTTTTTAAAAAAGAAGAAGAAGAAATGAGAATGGTCAAGTGAAATACAAGATCAGCTGAATCCAAACCACATCTGTTTAAACTTAGGCTTTTAAAATCAAAGTCATTGAACAGCATAAACAGTCAAGAAGACTTGTCAAAGCCGTTAGAAGAAAAGCAAGTACCAGGCTCCTTCATTCCCTTATTTTCCAGTCCCCAGACGTAACAACTCCAACGCTTTCTGCTAACTCTTATGGTACATGCCTCCCTATTGTAAACAGCAGGTGTGTGTGGCTTCATCTTGTCATTTGAAGGTTTATCTATCAACTTCCCACCACCAGAGGTAAAGATGTATCTCTTTTCACTATGACACACATGCACATTCCTGTCCTCCCAACCGTACAAAATCAGTTTTGGTTTATAAACATCTAGTGTTCACATCACCATGAAAAGCACACAACACAGCTGAGTCATGTAGTATTCATCACTGAGAAGGCCTTGGAGTTAATCATTGTTTTTGTTTGTTTGCTTGGTTTTCTATGTTCTTATCTTCCCCAGTCACATAAACCCCAAACTCATCCCCCATTGTATAAACCTCCTCTCAATTCATTCGATGCATACTCTATTGATTGGGTTAACAATTTTTTTTTTTTTTAAGAAATCTTTCTCAGAGCTCCTAACTGTCTCTTCTCAGACCTAGCTCCTCGCACAAAGATCTTTTGTCATATTGGGTATTCCTTTTATTTCTCTTTTGTGTTGATCTGTGTCCTGGATCCCGTGACATTCTCCTTCTTGAAATGTTTCCTCCCATATTTTGGTGGAATACATCCTTGTGTAGCTTGCTAAACAGAGCTGCATGGACATTTCTTTTCAGATTTCAAACGTCCCCATAGTCTTTATTCTACCTTTTCACTTAGTTGATGGTTTCTGTAAGTATAGAAATTATTTCCCTACAGAGTTTGGAAAGCATTGCTTTGCTCCTTCCCCATTCCACTGCTGCAATGAATAAGTCTGATATCAGTTAGATTCTTGAATTTTTGCATGTAGTCTTGAGTTCTTCAGTTTTGGAAGAGTCTTAAATCCCTTCTTTAGTAATTTTTCTGCTTCTATTTTCATATGGCTTTTCCCCTGAGACCTCTCTTATTGAAATGCTGAAACTTTCAGAAAAGTCTTAATTTCCTTATCTTTTCTATCCATACTTTGTCTTTTGCTCTGCTTTTTGAGAATTTTGTTCACCTCCCAAACATTCTATTGAGGTTTCCATTTCTGCTATTATAACTTTAATTTCCAAGAGCCCTTACTGTGATCTGCAAATGCTCTTGTTTTGGTAACATCCCATTCTTAGCTCATCAGTGAAATGGCTGCCCTTATCTCTCTGATAATTCAGTTTTGTTTCATTTTACTTTTTTTACATTTTACGTTTTCCTTCTTTTTGTATTGTCTTTGTTTCTTCCAAACTGCTTTTCTTTCCCTGCTCTTGTTTTCATCTCTTACTTTCTGTGATTCTTGGCTGGGTACCAAAAAGCTGATTGAAAGCTCTACAAGAGTGGACAGGGCTTGTCAAGTATGGGTGTCACCTAGGGCTATCTGAATGAACCAACTAGTTGGAGAAGCTCCAATGTTCATACCTTCAGATCTTTTTTCCTAGGGTTATTTGGCTTGACAGAGAAGAATTTTGTAATCTCTGCCTAAAACCAAGTGAGACCCTGTGGGGCTCCTGGGCATGGAAGCTTCACCAATTCCCCCATTTCTTGTTTGTATGGAACTGATTCCAACCTCTATCACCTTCCCTGAGTTCCAAAGGGCAGATTTGAACAACTGCTAGTCAGGGAAGGGAGAAGATGCAGAGACAAGGGAGGAATAGCCAAGGAACAAGGCTGTCTTGGGGCAGGTCCAAGTCCTACCTCAAGGGATACACAGAACAGTATGTTTGAGCTCTTTGTGAGAATGTGAGCACAGTCATGTCCAACTTTTTTAACCCTATGGACTGCAGCCTGCTAGGCTCCACTGTCCGTGGGATTCTCCAGGCAAGAATACTGGAGTGGGTTGCCATTTCCTCCTCCAGGAGATCTTCCCGACCCAGGGACCTACACTGTCTCATGTATCTCCTGCTGGGCAGGCAGAGTCTTTACCACTGTACCACTTGGGAAGCCCATTGTTATAAAACTCCTCACCAATCCTTCCAGGTTGGGATACACAGTTTTTGAGGGCATGAGTCCTGTGTTCCCCTTTGCCTGGCAAAGCAATAAAGCTTTTCTTTTCTACTTCTCCCAAAACTACTCTCTAAGATTCTACTGGGCACTGGTACACAGAGGCCAAGTCTTTAGCATCATGCCTAGAATGAAGAGGCCAGCATCCTAGGCCTAGCTAGGGAAAGAAGACTTGGTGGTAAGGGGATCTCACGGTCAATATGTGCACACTGTCACATAATCCTCTTGTTTTCAATAGAGAATCCCAGGTTTCAGCTCTATCAAGTGTCCTCCAGTCACCCAGAATTTCAGGAGTTTACCTGCCCCAGAGACTAACATCCAGGCATTCCCAAAGGAGGACAAAACTGGGAGTACCAATTTCTTAAAAATTCATCTTTCAGATTCTAGCTTCCCTTTCATCCATCTTCCAGGGGCACTTCGTGCTTCCAACTCTCAGCTTTGAGGATTTAATCCAGCCAAGATCAGATGCTTCCCAGGTTTCCCAAGACCAGTTGACATTCAGCTTTCTTAAGTCAAGTCCGCTGAACCGGTAACGATTCATCCATCTGTTTTCTAGCTTTCCAGTTGTCCTCTTCTCTCCTTTTTCCTTGCTCCTGACAAAACATATATATATATATATATATATATGCTTAAATATTTGTAAGGCCTCCCCAGACAACCATTTTGCTTTTTTGCATTTCTTTTCCATGGGGACGGTCTTGATCCCTGTTTCCTGTACAGTGTCACGAACCACAGGCCATAGTTCATCAGGCACTCTATCTATCAGATCTAGGCCTTTAAATCTATTTCTCACTTCCACTATATAATCATAAGGGATTTGATTTAGGTCATACCTGAATGGTCTAGCAGTTTTCCCTACTTTCTTCAATTTAAGTCTGAATTTGGCAATAAGGAGTTCATGATCTGAGCCACAGTCAGCTCCTGGTCTTGTTTTTGTTGACTGTATAGAGCTTCTCCATCATTGGCTGCAAAGAATATAATCAATC
>SJYQ01001672.1:345959-378051 GCA_006410935.1 Redunca redunca
TGGAATCAAGATTGCCGGGAGAAATATCAATAACCTCAGATATGCAGATGACACCACCCTTATGGCAGAAAGTGAAGAGGAGCTAAAATGCCTCTTGATGAAAGTGAAAGAGGAGAGTGAAAAAGTTGGCTTAAAGCTCAACATTCAGAAAACGAAGATCATGGCATCTGGTCCCATCACTTCATGGGAAATAGATGGGGAAACAGTGGAAACAGTGTCAGACTTTATTTTGGGGGGCTCCAAAATCACTGCAGATGGTGACTGCAGCCATGAAATTAAAAGACACTTACTCCTTGGAAGGAGGGTTACAACCAACCTAGATAGCATATTAAAAAGCAGAGACATTACTTTGCCGACTAAGGTCCATCTAGTCAAGGCTATAGTTTTTCCTGTGGTCATGTATGGATGTGAGAGTTGGACTATGAAGAAGGCTGAGTGGCAAAGAATTGATGCTTTTGAACTGTGGTGTTGGAGAAGACTCTTGAGAGTCCCTTGGACTGCAAGGAGACCCAACCCGGTCCATTCTGAAGGAGATCAATCCTGGGATTTCTTTGGAAGGAATGATGCTAAAGCTGAAACTCCAGTACTTTGGCCACCTCATGTGAAGACTTGACTCATTGGAAAAAACTCTGATGCTGGGAGAGATTGAGGGCAGGAGGAGAAGGGGACGACCGAGGATGAGATGGCTGGGTGGCATCACTGACTGGATGGACGTGAGTCTGAGTGAACTCCGGGAGATGGTGATGGACAGGGAGGCCTGGCGTGCTGCGATTCATGGGGTCGCAAAGAGTTGGACACAACTGAGCGACTGAACTTAACTGATGCTTAAATATATACATATACATTTAAATAATCCAATTAACTGTGGACTTGGCATGTGCATGGATAAATAAGTGTGTCTAATTTGCCATCTTTTTAAAGGGGGATAACTTTTTTTAAATTTTTTATTATTTATTTATTTTTGGCTGCACTTGGTCTTCATTGCTGCCCACAGATTTCTCTAGTTGCAGCGAGTGGGGCTTCTTTCTAGTTGCAGAGCCCAGGCTCCAAGATATGGGTTTCAGCAGTTGCAGCGTGTGAGCTAAGCTGCCCCTGGGCATGTAGAATCTTCTAGAACCAGGGATCAAACCTGTGTCCTCTGCATTGGCAGGCAGATTCTTAATCACTGGACCAGCAGGGAAGTCCTCTAATTTGCCATCTTAATTGAAACTACTCATAGGCTTTGTCATATGAACTTCTTCATGGCAAGTGTTTCCATATATTATACATTCCAATATATTCCTTGAAAAAAAAAGTAGCCTTGCATACATTCATATTTTAGTCTTATGCTTTTTGCTCACTTTTCATGCTTTCAAGGTAATTTTAAAACTCAATCATGCAGTAGAAATGATGATAACAATGAGAGCTACTATTTTATATGTGTCCAGCACTCCACTCAACCAGAGTAGTATAGATCCCTCATAGTTCTGTGTTCTCTGCACATCTGATAACCACATTCTTTGTCTTCATTTAAGTCACGCGTTTGGAAAATACAGCCATGGCCTCAACCTGGCCCACTGCCTGTTTTTGTAGATTGTTTTATGGGAGCTCATCTGTCTACATATTGTTTGAGTTGAATAGTTGCAACTGAGAGCATATGATCTGTAAAGCCTAAAACACTTACTTCTTGGCTTTTATAGATGAGTTTGCCAACCCCTGCTTCAAGTTATTGAGAACACATATTAAATGTGTGTGTGTGTGTGCATGTGCACGCACTTTCAGTTATGTCCATCTCTTTCCCAGGCTCCTCTGTCCATGGGATTTCCCAGCAAGAATACTGGAGTGGGTTGCCATTTTCTCCTCCAGGGGATCTTCCTGACCCAGGGAGCCAACTCAAGTCTCCTGCATTGGCAGACGGCTTCTTTACCACTAGTGCTACCTGGGAAGCCCAAAAGTATACATACAGAAGAAAAAAATGTTTAGAAGTACATGTATACTTAGGTGGAGGAATTATGGGTGATTTTTACTCCCTTTATTTTGCTCTTCTGTATCATCTCATATTTCTATTACTACATATAATGTCGGTGATAAAAAAAAAAGCTTAAAAGTATCTATTCATTAAAAAAGGAAAATGGCCATGTATATACTTTTCTCCTACAATAGGGTAATTTTCTTATCTTTGTGTGAGAGCAAGGACAGGCTCATTCATCTCTTAACTCCCTTAATCCAGCTCTCTCCTAAGCCCAGCAGCCCCTCCTACCTGGTGAACTGAATTGAAATGTTACATTCACTTTGGTTTCCATCCATACCTATTGCCTGGCTTGCTGTCTCTTGAGAAGCATTTAGAGCTTTCTCTGTCAATGTTCATTTTCTTAACCACTGTCCTCCACCTAGTTTTTCTAGCTCAATGAAAAATCAGAGATGGGGAGAAACTTAAATGATTTTTTAAAAAAAGATTTTACACAGGAACTATTGCAAGGGAGGAAAAGAAATCTCAGTTTAGAACTAGGCTCAACTCCAATGGCAACAAGGAAAAGTGGGGATTTACAGCCAAGAAGCAGGGTGAGGATGACTAAGACGAAACATCCAGAGTGAAGGGGCCTTTAACTAAACCTTCCTGATGGTATTGCTGCAGAAGGCAGACCCAGGGGGTCACATATCACCGGAATTTGATCAGATACAAAGGTAGTGGATTCTCACTCAGCTGACTTAGCTGGATTCTTACTCTCGGTCTCAAGACAGCCTAGAGGAAAAAGAGTTCAGAGGAGCTTGACTCAGGTGTGGTCTTTCCCAGGTGTCTTTTCTCCTCCCATTCCAAATTTCAGGTGTTTGACCTGAGTTGGCAGGCCCTCGTTCCCTGTAGGGCATCCCTGGTGGCTCAGTGGTAAAGAATCCACTTGCTAATGCAGGAGACTCAGGTTCGATCCCTGGGTCAGAAAGATCCCCTGGAGAAGGAAATGAAAATCCCGAGGACAGAGGAGCTTGGCAGCCTACAGTACATGGGGTCACAAAGAGTCAGACATGACTTAGCGACTAAACCACCACCACCGCTATCGCTATCTTCCCTGTAAGATCCATGCAGGTAACAGTCCCTTGAGGAGCTCCCTGGTTGCCATGACAACCTCCTCCCAGAGCAGGGCCATTGCCCTTCCTGGGCCCTGAGCCTGCTTCCTGTTGATGAGAGGACCCTCCCCCTCCCCACCCCCAGCACAAGGAGCATCACTTGTGCAGTTCCCTCCTCCTGGTCCCTTCACTTTGTGAAATCTTTTTGTTTTTTCCTCCTTAGCTGTTGCTATTGCTGTTTGATCCTGAGAGACATTCCCTCCCCTATCTAGAAAGTTCGATGATACTTAATCCTCTTACTTCCCCATTCCTCTGACAGGCAGAGCAGCCTGAAATTGCAGCACAGGCCTTTGGCGTGTGCCTCCTCCAAGAGAAGATAAAGGAAGTATCTAGTCCATCCTGCACAGCACAGGAGGCTCCCCTGGGCCGGGGAGACAGTCCTGATAGATTGCATCAGGGACAATGGGTGGATTCCCAGCAGAGGAAGTGAACCTCTCACACATCAGGAAGCCAGCCAGACACAAGGCAGCAAGCTGGCAGAGATTCCTATGTGTCTTACCATCTCACTTCCCAGGGCTTCCTCTAATTTTTTTTTTTTAAATCACAATCTTTTAAGCATGATATCAGCAAATCATATCAGAGAATTGCTGAAAAGGTGCCACTTTCAGAGAATGTAATCAAGAGACGTGCACCCCTGCCCAGGTGTACTTCTGCTCCTGGGATGGTGTAGGGAGCACCACAGAGGGAAAAAAATCCTGGTGGTGCTGAGCCCCTGTTGCAGACAGGACTGAGAGCTGTGATGAGCCCTGGGCTGTGGCAACTCCAGTCTCAGTGCCTGAGAAACGACCCAGACACATGCATCACTGGTGGGTGTGGTATTGATTCTGTGTCTCCTCCAACATAACGCTCCGCCTTCCGGATTCTGAATGTTTACTTTTGTGTAGAAGGAAGACAAGGAAATACAGAGTCATCTCTATAAGGACTCTTATCCTTGCATATATAGATCACTTGCTAAATCATTTTCAGTTAGTTCTTATAGAAAAGGATGAAACTGATTTCATTCTAATGGGAAAATGCCATGGTGTTGGAAATGCTGCAGACCTCAAAAGGTCACTGTCATGTTCAGTATTTGAAAAGAGCGTCAATAAAGGAGGAAGGGGGTCTTTGACGGGGAAATAAACCCTTGAATCCTGTTGTGCATGAGCATTCGGTTGTGTCCGACACTTTGGGACTGTAGCCCACCTGGCTCCTCTGTCCATGAGATTCTCCAGGCAAGAATACTGGAGTGGGTTGCCATGCCCTCCTCCAGGGGATCTTCCTGACCCAGGGATTGAACCCACATCTTCTGCACAGCAGGCAGATTCTCTACTGAGTCACCAGCGTAGTCCCCATGAATGAGTCTTCAGGGCTGAACAGAAGGTTAATGGGAGAGAGATATAGCACAACTCAAAGGTTTGAAAAATACAAGTCTCCTTTTGTTCCTTTGTTTGTCCTGTTTCACTTAAAGGGTAGGCTTTTTAACACACCCTTTCTATTATCAGCAAAACAGGCAAGAGCGGGAGTAGGTAAGTTAAACAGTGCTAACTAGGACACTTTGAGACCTGGTGTGAGTCCTTCCCCTTTCAGCTCAGTGCTCCTTTGTCTGCATTGAAGGAACATGCGGTCATTAAGTGTGATCAGTGAGATTACCCTCATCAATTCTTAATTAAGTAGAAGACTGAAGGCTCTATTCCTTCTTCTGAAAACTGCCATTTTACCTGCAATCTATGGCTTTATTAATTAAATATTTTCTAGTCAGGATCTTCATTTACACAAGAACAGGAAATTCATTTATTCTAAAAAAGGAGAGAAATACAAACTCATATACATTTTAATATTAAAAAAATTTTAAACTGCATTTTTGCTGACCAAAATGTTTCCTTGGTAGTTCTGTAAAGCAGGTTCACAATAAGGCTAGTTCTCAAGATGGATTAGGATGTCATTACATGAAAGTAAAATTTTAAAAATATATGCATTATTTACCAACTTTTCTATTTTGGTCTGAACCTATTTATTGGAGGTAGAATGTGAAACAAGGTAAGTTGTTCTTTAACAGTCTTTCTTGTGAAATAAAAATAAAATTATGCTTTTGAAATACTATAATTCATGTATTCCTGAAAAAACTAAAGAATATCTGAGTTTTTTTATTAAAAGTAATGAGACAAATAGGCTTGATAAGTTGACAGCTTAAATGCACCATTTTCATTTTCATCAAATTGATGTCTTCATCCTGAGTGTATAATAAGTAGTTATTCTGGGGTTGATTGGCACCTATTACTGAGACAGGAAAGCTTGGATACAGCTGAAGAGCCTCTGGGCTCTGGTGAAAATCTGTCTTAGGGTCTAGCTTTTGGAAACAGTCAGTGACCCTACTCACTGAGAATTTCTTGGTTCTGCTTGTGGACCAGTCAACCCACTTGAAAAATTTTTTCGGTAGGCACTGCATGAATTCAGGTGCTGCCAAATGTCCTCTAAGTGGTGCGTGGAGTCGACACATAGAGGGTGTCTGGCTGGGTGGGGTCCATCCCAAGTTCACAGCACCTTCTAGAAGGTCAAGAATGTCTGCTGAGCCAGTAGTACCTCAATTCAATCCAACTCTTTGTGACCCCATGGACTGCAGCACACAAGGATTCCCTGTCCTTTACCAACTCTCAGAGCTTGCTCAAACTCATGTCCATTGCGTCGGTGATGCCATCAAACCATCTTATCCTCTGTCACCCCCTTCTCCTCCTGCCTTCAATCTTTCCCAGCATCAGGGTCTTTTGCAGTGAGTCAGCTCTTTGCATCAGGTGGCCAAGTATTGGAGCTTCAGCTTCAGCATCAGTCCTTCCAGTGGATATTCAGGACTGCTTTCCTTTAGGGTTGACTGGTTTGTTCTCCCTGTAGTCTAAGGAACTCTCAAGAATCTTCTACAACACCACAGTTCAACAGCATCAATTCTTCAGTGCTGAGCTTTCTTTACGGTCCAACTCTCACATCCATACATGACCACTGGAAAAACCATAGCTTTGACTAGACAGACCTTTGTAAGCAAAGTAACGTCTCTACTTCTTAATATGCTGTCTAGGTCGGTCATAGTTCTTTTCTAATTTCATGGCTGCAGTCACCATCTGCAGTGATTTTTGAACCCACCAAAATAAAATCTATCACTGTTTCCATTTTTTTCCCCATCTATTTGCCATGAAGTGATGGGACTTGATGCCATGACCTTCGTTTTTTGAATGTTGATTTTTAAGCCAACTTTTCACTTTCCTCTTTCACTTTCATCAAGAGGCTCTTTAGTTCTTCACTTTCTGCCATAAGGGTGGTGTCATCTGCATATCTGAGGGTATTGATATTTCTCCCGGCAATCTTGATTCCAACTGAGCTTCATCCAGCCCAACATTTCACATGATGTACTATGCATAGAAGTTAAATAAGCAAAGTGACGATATAGAGCCTTGATGTACTCCTTTCCCAATTTGGAACCAGTCCTTTGTTCCGTGTCTGATTCTAACTGTTGCTTCTTGACCTGCATACAGATTTCTCAGGAGGCAGGTAAGGTAGTCTGGTATTCCCATCTCTTTCAGAATTTTCCACAGTTTGTTGTGATCCACACAGTCAAAGACTTTGGTGTAGGCAATAAACCAGAAGTAGATGTTTCTCTGGAACTCCCTTGCCTTTTCTATGATCTACCGGATGTTGGCAACTTGATCTCTGGTTCCTCTCCCTTTTCTAAATCCAGCGTGAACATCTGGAAGTTCTTGATTCACATACTGTTGAAGCCTGGCTTGGACAATTTTGAGCATTACTTTGCTAGCATGTGAGATGAGTGTGGAGAAGGCAATGGCAACTCACTCCAGTACTCTTGCCTGGAGAATCCCAGGAACCGGGGAGCCTGGTAGGCTGCAGTCCATGGGGTCGCGAAGAGTCGGAGACGACTGAGCAACTTCACTGTCACTTTTCACTTGCATGCATTGAAGAAGGCAATGGCAACCCACTCCAGTGTTCTTGCCTGGAGAATCCCAGGGACGGGGGAGCCTGGTGGGCTGCCCTCTATGAGGTCGCACAGAGTTGGACACGACTGAAGTGACTTAGCAGCAGCAGCAGAGATGAGTGCAATTGTGCAGTAATTTGAACATTCTTTGGCATTGCCTTTCTTTTGGATTGCAATGAAAACTGACATTTTTCCATCTTGTGACCACTGCTGAGTCTTTTAAATTTGCTGGCATATTGAGTGCAGCACTTTCACAGCATCATCTTTTAGGATTTGAAATAGCTCACCTGGAATTCCATCACTTCTACTAGCTTTGTTCATAGTGATGCTTCCTGCGGCCCATTGGACTTTGCATACCAAGATGCCTGGCTCTAGGTGAGTGATCACACCGTTGTGGTCATCTGGATCATGATCTTTTTCTTCTGTGTATACTTCTGTGTATAGTTCTTCTGTGTATTCTTGCCACCTCTTCTTAATCTCTTCTGCTTCTGTTATGTCCATACTATTTCTGTTCTTTTGTGCCCATCTTTGCATGAAATGTTCCCTTGGTAACTCTAATTTTCTTGAGGAGATATCTAATATTTCCCATTCTATTGTTTTCCTTTATTTCTTTGCACTGATCACTGAGGAAGGCTTTTTTATCTCTCCTTACTATTCTTTGGAACTCCGCATTCAGATGGGTATGAATCTTTCCTTTTCTCCTTTGCCTTTAGTTTTTCTTTTCTCAGCTCTTTGTAAGACCTCCTCAGACAACCATTTTGCCTTTTTGCATTTCTTTTTCTTGGGGATGGTCTTGATCACTGACTCCTGTACAATGTCATGAACCTCCGTTCATAGTTCTTCAGTCACTCTGTCTATCAGATCTAATCCCTTGAATCTATTTGTCACTTTCACTGTATAATCATAAAGGATTTGACTTAGGTCAAACCTGAATAGTCTAGTGGTTTTCCTTACTTTTCTTCAATTTAAACAAGTACCTACTATGGTTCAAAGATGCAATTTCTTTCTTAACTTTTTATTTTATATTGGGGTATAGCCAATTAACAAACAATGTTTTGATAGTTTCTGGTGAACAGGGAAGGGCCTCACCCATACATATACATGTATGTGGTCACAATTTTTAACACAGGAAGAAAGGAAACCATTATTTATCCATGTTTCCACCTATTTTGAAAATACAAAAAATTTCCAGGCCGGTCCTTTGCTGCAGGTGTCCCCAACCTCCAGGATCTAATGCCTGATGATCTGAGGTGGGGATGATGTAATAATTCTAGACGTAAAGTACACAATAAATGTAACGCCCTTGAATTACCCTGAAACCATCCTCTGCCTCCTTCAATCCTTGAAAAATTGTCTTCCAAGACACTAGCTCCTGGTGCCAAAAACGTTGGGGACCACTGTTCTACTGGAGTTCTTTCTCTATACATCTTCTCAAAACTTGATCTATAAAAGCAGAAACTAAGTTATGGGAGGGAGTTTTAATCTGCCCCCCTTTTCCCCCTTTATCTCTCTAAGATCTCCTATGTTGTAGAAAGTGAGAAGAATTCATGGAAAAACTCTTACTATAATGCTTTGCACCTTTTTAAACAGGATCCAGACTGGAAAATGGAAGACGGTTGTTTGTGAAAACTTCAAAGAAAAACCCTACTTTCTTAGATCTCCAGTTGATGAATCCCAGACCTTTGCAACTCTCTTTAATCTACCATTTTTTTAAGTACTTAATTCTGGAAAAAATCATCAAGGAAAGGTTGCATTCCTCTTGAACTTAAGATAAAGGCTAGGGTTGGGGAGGTGGAAGGTACATAAATTTGAAACTTGATTGAAATTTTTCAAGAGATTCTCTGATTTTTTCCTTCTTTTTATTTCTTTATTTGAAGTGAAATTTTTTGAGACTCAAATCTTAGTTTGTAACTGGCATGTGCTGAAATGGCCATTCAGGGTTTTCTCCATTTCTCTGTCTCTTTTCCTTCTTCTTGTCCTTTGGTTCCTCCTCTGACCAACTCCATTCCAAGTCTACATCACAATAAGTCCCCTACATACAAATGAGTTCCTTTTCCAGAGCATGTTCGTAAGTCCAGTTTGCTCATAAGTTCAACAAATTTAGCCTGTGTATCCAAATAACACAATCAGCTATACGACATTATACTGTAATAGGTTTACTTTTCATGCAAATAATACAAAAAAACAAACATACACACACCAATAATATTTTTAATGTTACAGTACAGTACTTTGAATAGTACATCTCTACAGTACAATAGCTGGCATACAGGAGCTGGCATTGAATAAATAGGCAAGAATAGTAAATGATTGGAGGAGGGAGAGGAGGCAGGAGATGGTAGAGCTGAAGGGCCATCAGCAATATGAGATGGAAGACAAGCTGAAATATCACCCATGCCTGACCTTGATGGCACAGCTTCTGGCTCTTTACTGGTTTCAGTTCTACCTACCCTTCTGAAAAAATGATCCAGTGATGCTTGGGTCCCTCCTGGGCTTGAAATAAAGATACTGTACTACTGCAGTGAAGTATATAAAAGCACAACCCTTGGTCGAGAATGCACGCACAGGACAGTGGATGCCAGACACATGGACTAAGCTACACGACTGGGCATGCAAGTGCATGTTCACAGTTTTTAAACTTTGCAACTTGAAAGTTCGTTTGTAGGGAACTTACTGTATTTTGTTTCTAAATTATTTAGTCACTATAAATTTCCATCAGGGCCTCAGCGTCTCCTTCTCATAAGAACCCCAGGGAGCGCACCCTGCCCTCCCCAGACGCGGCAAGGAGAGCTCAGAGGACTCCTCCCGCTTCTTCTCTCATCCTCCCTCTTTTTCTCTAGTCCGCCCCGTGAACAGGAAGACCATTGCTCCCGCCCTCTTTCCAGGAAACACAGCTGCTTCTGCAGCTCGTTCTGCTGCGAGGAACTTACTCTCAGTGAAAAACGGCGGAACACACTCAGCCTTGTCACTGGGCGGAACTGGTAGCTTCTGCTGCTGTTTATCTGCACACAGAATCATCCCCTCCACACAAGCACCCTTGGCCACTTCCCAACACCCACATGGACTCATAATTTAAGACTTGGAGAGTTCTGAGGGAATATCATTTACCCCACATCTTCAGGAATGCATCTAGCAATAACTTCCTCACCCCAAGGAACCAGGTCAGGAATGGGTGAACTTGGGAAATGTTCAAATCAGAGCTTTCTTATTCTTAGCGGGTCTCCAAAATGGCATTGAATCAAATTTATGAATTTTCACTGACTGAAAATTCTTTTGTCTCAAATCCTGCCTTTAAAAAAAAATTATTTGGATTTCTTAATTAGATCGAGGAGGTAATACAATAATTTGCTTTCTCACAAAGTTGATGCTATTTTATCTAATGATGTTAATAATTACTCTTCACTAGAAGTATCAGTAAGTTAAGCATATGTTCCTCTTCTGTTTTCATTCCAGTCATTTAGTAGAAAAGAAAAATAAGTTGAGAGATCTTGAGTTACACTCAAACAACAGAAAAAAAAATATTTTCAAGGGATTTCTTTGTAGAAATGTTGATGTACTCGTTCTTAGCTAAGAAGAATCCACTTATGAAAATACTCTTAGTGTCTATGAAACCTCATTAAATTCAGGAGAACACTCCTGGGTAAAAATGAATGTATCAGATTGCAATGCTTAACTTCATTTCTATAATTGTTATTGTGCTCACCTTCAAGTCAATATTTCTATGTAAAGAAGAAAGTTGAGAATTGAAGTTGTTGTGAAAGAGTTTTAAAGAAGAAAATATTTCTATGTAAAGAATAAAGTTGAGAGTTGGACTATAAAGAAAGCTGAGTGCCAAAGAATTGATGCTTTTGAACTGTGGTGTTGGAGAAGACTCTTGAGAGTCCCTTGGACTGCAAGGAGATCAAACCAGTCAATCTTAAAGGAAATTAGTCCTGAATATTCATTGGAAGGACTGATGCTGAAGTTGAAACCCCAATACTTGGGCCATCTGATATGAAGAACTGACTCCTTGGAAAAGACCCTGATGCTTGGAAGGATTGAAGGCAGGAAGAGAAGGGGATGACAGAGGATGAGATGGTTTGATGGCATCACCAACTCAATGGACATGAGTTTGAGCAAGCTCTGGGAGTTGGTGATGGACAGGGAAGCCTGGCATGCTGCAGTCCTTGGGATCCCAAGTCAGACATGACTGAGCGACTAAACTGAACTGGACTGAACTGAAAGAAGAAAGAAGTTTCCCTGGATTGTAATGCATTCTTAGGACTTAATCTTGATTTTCATATCTGAATGTTATTTCCAAACCTACTGAAAGGAGATAATGACAAAGTTGTCATGACACTTCCTCTTACAGACTAAGCATTTTGTGGTGAGGTTAAAGTTTAAAATTCCTCTCCAGAGTCATTTTTCATGAATCTTGAATCTAATGCATTTAAATCCATTTAAAGATGATGCAAGTTTTTAAAAAATGGATACCAACAATACAACCTGATTTCACGTGCGTGTGCTAAGTTGCTTCAGTCATGTCCAACTCTTTGTGACTCTAGGCTGTAGCCCACCAGGCTCCTCTGTCTATGGGGATTCCTCAAGCAAGAACACTGGAATGTGTTGCCATGCCCTCCTCCAGGGGATCTTCCTGACCCAGGGATCAAACTTGTGTCTCTTATTTCCTGCATTAGCAGGTGGGTTCTTTACCACTAGTGCTACCTGGGAAGCCAACAGCCTGATTAATGTCTACAAAATAATATTTTCAACTTGAAGAGTCATTAATATAGTCTGGTGAAAACTTGGAATTCAAATATAGGGATATGTCCTAAATGTGATCTCATACTAGGATGCCCTGAACATACTCTGCAAATGTGAATTTACAAATCTTTCCCAAAAAACTTGTGCAGCTCAGTGCAGTTTTGGAGCTTCTGTGAGTCCCTGATTATAGCTAAAGTTCCACTTGAGCAGGGTCCTTACAAATCTCTCCATTTCAGAACTGTCTCTAGGAAATAAGGAAATGATGAATGACCTCCAAGTGGGATGACTGACCTCCATTATGGGCCCCATCATAATCAGAATTCAGACATAGTTGTAGAGTTTATGAAATAGTTTCTTATAACTCCACCACCATGCAGATCCAATAGTGTCAGGTTAAATCAAGAGCAACAATAGTCACACGCATTCACTTGTGAATGTCTATATTCTCATTTATGACTTGAGAAACAAACAGTAACTTGCTTTGGTGGGTCATTATTGTTTATTGTCCATTCTTTAACAGCATATTCATGATTCCTTAATACTTTGATGAAGTTACTGCACTTAAGGGCAAGGTAGTACAGGCACATGTGTATGCTGTGTAAATTTGCAGAAATTTCTCTGGTTAATAAGTTCTAAGAGTAGCACACTAATAAACCTTATTCTGTTCAGTCATATCAGCATCAAGGACATATATTGAAAAGCCTTATTCTATAAAGTTAAGGACCTTGAGAACTTAGTCTTTAAAACCACGTTAGGGGCTACAGAAACAAACTAAATACATTGTACTAATACTATGGTCCTCAGTCTTGTCCTACTCTTTGGGATCTCATGTACTGTAGCCCTCCAGGCTCCTCTGTCCATGGGATTCTCCAGGCAAGAATACTGGAGTGGGTTGCCATTTCCTACTCCAGGGGATCTTCCTGACCCAGGGATCGAATTCACAGTCTCCTGCATGGACAGCCGTATTCTTTACCACTGCACCACTTGGTTATGCTGAGACAAATTAGAATGATGAGCATGGCGACACACCCTCAGTTCAGTCTGGGGACAATGGAACTTTTTTCCTTCTCTGATAGGTCCTGCCATAATCTCCCACTTCTGTTTGAGCTAGTCAAAACCCTGTTCATTCACCCAACATAATATATAGATAGATAGATATAGATAAAGATATAGATATAGATCTGCTGCTATACTGATGTGTTTCCAAATGTAGGTCTTTCTTGCCCGGAAAGCGTAATAAACTGAGTTTTCTCTTTTGGCTGTTTTGTATTCTTAATATCACTTATTCAAACTAGTTAATACTAAAGGAAATCAACCCTGAATATTCACTGGAAGAACTGTTGCTGAAGCTCCAATCCCCTGGCCACCTGATGTGAAAGGCCGACTCATAGGAAAAGAATTTGATGTGGGGAAAGATTGAAGGCAAAAGGAGAAGAGGGCAGCAGAGGATAAGATGATTGGATGGCATCATCAACTCAATGGACATGAGTTTGAGCAACCTCCAGGAGACAGTGAAGGACAGGGAAGCCTGGTGTGTTGCAGTCCATGGGGTAGCAAAGAGTCAGACACAATTGAGTGACTGGACAAAATCAATGCACGCGTCTCTGTTCACCCATGCTCTGTGTGCTTTTCTTCACATTCACTAAGGGCTTGGGTTTGAATGGCTACTAACTCCATTCATCGCTGCATAGCTTTTGGCGATTTCTTTCCGAGTGGCTTACTCCAAGACACAAAAGTCTGATTATCCCATCTTATCTTTTTGAAGCAGAGCTACAGTCAGAGATGATAGATTGGATGCCCTTGAGGTTCTTGTCAGTTCCCTTCCCAGGACAGGAGAGATAGGGTTAAGAAATGATCTTGTGGTGGGGGAAAAAAAGGAAAAAAACACACCACCTGGGATGGAGATGCTGTGTGAGGAATCTCTCCCCAGGAGTGCACCTGGGTGGTGGATGATCCTCTAAACCATGTCAACCACAATCCTCGATCGGAAATCTGAGTCACTAAAAATCAAATACTCCTCATAAAACCAGCATGAATGTAAATGTTAAAAATTGTAAAAAGCAAAAAATACCATCTGGTTGTTACATTCTAAGCATTTTACTGAGGAATAGATTTTTTAAATATAATTAATGCTCAAAATCTAATGTCATTCACAGCGTATCACTCTTCTCTCTTCATCTCTATTCTTCCCAAACCTTCAATAAATTTGCTAAAAGTTCTCTTTATTTTTAGTCTTACCTTCCAGCTTCTTTTTCTGTCTACCCCATTCTCACTGATTTCCTGGATTCCAAGGACAACT
The DNA here is from genome assembly GCA_006410935.1 of Redunca redunca. Classification (NCBI taxonomy): domain Eukaryota; kingdom Metazoa; phylum Chordata; class Mammalia; order Artiodactyla; family Bovidae; genus Redunca; species Redunca redunca. The sequence continues at coordinate 360,059 of SJYQ01001672.1, forward strand.
GGACTCCATGGGGCTGGGAGTCCAGAGAAGGGACACATGGCTTCTTCTCTCCTACCAGGCGAGTTCTAAACGAGCTCGGTCTGAAGAAGAGAATAGATGTCCCTCTTTCTGACTAATGGGGAGAATATTCTTAAATATTGAAGAAATGAGAAAAGGGAATTTCCAGGCAGTCCAGTAGTTAGTTAGGACTCTACTCTTCTTGCTGAGGGCCCAGGTTTGATCCCTGGTTGAGGAACTAAGATCCCACATGTCATGTTGCACAGCCAGAAGGAAAAAAAAAATGGTGAGAAATCAGTATAAAGATAAAAATTCCAAACCAGATCAGTACCAAAGATGTCACCTGGCCAGTTTCTAAAAAAGTGTGACACTGATTTTTCTTTTTAGCCCTGCAGCATGTAGGATCTTAGTTCCCTGAGTGTGTGTGTGTGTGTGAAAGTCACTCAGTCATGTCTGACTCTTTACAACCCCATGGACTGTAGCCAGGCTCCTCTGTCCATGGAATTCTCCTGGCAAAAATGCTGGAGTAGGTTGCCATTCCCTTCTCCAGGGCATCTTCCCAACCCAGAGATCGAACTCAAGTCTCCCATACTGCAGACAGATTCTTTGCCATCTGAGCCACCAATGAAGCCTTAATTTCCTGACCTGGGATCAAACTCATGCCCCCAGCATTGGAAGCATGGAGTCTTAACCACTGGACTTACAGGGAAATCACTGTGACATTGACTGTACTGAAGATGACCTTGAAGAGAACACTGACTTTCATTCACTCAACATCACATAACAAGCCTTTCCATGAATTCAGACTGGCAGGACCTACTGAGTTAGACAGGGCAGTCCCTGGTCTTGAAGAACTTCCCCCAGCAGCTGAAAGAGCTTATTGCAGTTTAACATCCACACAGAAAAAGAAGTTTTTGCAGAGTGCAGTAGCAGCTTAAGACATCTGAGCACACAGTCTTGAGTATTCAGGAAAGGTTTCACCAAGCTGGTGTCATGTTTGGTGTATGAAGGATATGGAAGAGTTCCCCAGGCAGGGAACAGAGGAAAGGAGTAATCTTGGTGCAAAGCTAAATATGTACCTAAATACACTGATGCCTTGTAGTTTAGAAGCATGGTGGAAATTTCAGAATGGATGACCAGGAAAGGTGTAGGAATTGCAACGGGAAGTGTGGACTGAAGCCAGATGGTAAAGGTCCCAGGCAAACAGCAAGTGTCTACACTGACCTCAGTTGCTGAGAGACACAAGAGAAAGATGAACAGATTTGGGCTCAGGGAGTCCAGGACATGAGTCAGTGAAAACCGGGAAGGGTCTGCTGGTGGAAAATCACATGGCAGCCTTCACATCAATTCATGCGAGAATTCAGGGAGGCCTGAAACATGGCTCAGACCTGAGCGGGTTACAAGGGAGAGAATAGAGAGACATTTCGGGGGCAGCATCAGCCGGATTTTTCTCGCTGGGCAAAAAGAGAAGCATGCCATCTACTTAACCTGGGTCTCGTTGCTTGATTGAACAGCATGGATGATGCTATTAAGTGAGTTACTCGAAGGAGACAGAACAGAGTTGGAACAGGTTTGGAGAATTTGGGCTAAAGAAAGGAGCTGAATGGGATGTGAGGGTGAAAAATCAGGCCAGACAACCCTGCAACACCACTAAAAAGTTTCCTTTTATACACGTAAAGTGCATAATGGTATGGTGTGCAAATTACATCTCAATAAAGCTGAACTTCCCTGGTGGCTCAGAGGTAAAGAATCCACCTGCCAATGCAGGAGACCCTGGTTTGATCCCTGGATGGAGAAGATCTCCTGGAGGAGCAAATGGCAACCCATTCCAGAATTCTTTCCTGGAGAATCCTATGGACAAAGGAGCCTGGCAGGCTACAGTCCAGGGGATTGGACATGACTGAATGACTGAGCACAAAGCTGTTTAAAAAAAAAAAAAAAATTAGTCAAGCCAGGAAGAATTCACAGGAGTGATAGAGCAAGGGTACCTGAGCTGGAGATAAATACCCTGCAGATGTTTCCTTACTTTTCTTGTTTTATGATTCCTATTATTCCTTATTCTATTTCTCAGCTCTAGCTTCCTATTTTTTAATTCCCACCAGAAAGACTCTGAAACCCATTTTTAACAGACCTTAAATTCTGATGACTCTGAGTCAGTAATAAATCCACGTACTCACATTTCTCATAAAGGGAACTTGTGCCTGGAGAGAAATGCTAATTTGTGCTTGATGGAGCCCGTGAAGAATGTCACAGAATGTAATGCACTGTAATAAAGTACAATGTTTCATTTGTTTGATTTTTATAAAGGATTGTGAACAGGCATATCAAGGAATCTTCAGAGTGAAGCTTTTAATCTGATGTAGCACAGATTAAGAGAAGGCAATGGCACCCCACTCCAGTACTCTTGCCTAGAAAATCCCATGGACAGAGAATCCTGGTAGGCTGCAGTCCATGGGGTCGCTAAGAGTCAGACACGACTGAGTGACTTCCCTTTCACTTTTCACTTTCATGCATTGGAGAAGGAAATGACAACCCACTCCAGTGTTCTTGCCTGGAGAATCCCAGGGATGGGGGAGCCTGGTGGGCTGCCGTCTCTGGGGTCACACAGAGTCGGACACGACTGAAGTGACTTAGCTTAGCTAGCACAAATGTATATAAGTATTAAAATATTTGTTGATAAAAATTCTTTATGTTGGAATTCTGTATTTTCACACCAGTAGGTAATAAAGTACTAGTATACTGACTGATGGGCTTTGGGGATCACTCAGAAGGTAGAATCTGCCTGCAATGCAGGAACCCTGGTTTCAATCCCTAGGTTGGGAAGATCTCCTGGAGAAGAGAATGGCAACCCACTTCAGTATTCTTGCCTGGAGAGTCCCCATGGACACACACACACACACACACACACACACGTTTGACAACAGTAGGTTTTCTTCAAAAAAAAAAAAAAAGAGTGATATTAGCACCAAAATAGAACAATATTCTTTTTTTTTTTAAAAGGACACATGGAATCAACTAATCTTTGATAAAAGTGCCAAAAACACACAAGCAAGAAAAAAAAATTCTCTCTAAGAAACGCTGTTGGGAAAACTGGATATCCACATGCAATATAATGAAACTGGACCTCCGTCTTATACCACTTAGAAAAATTAATTTGAAATGAATTAAAGACTTAAATGTAAGACTTGAAACTATAAAACTCCTAAAAAGAAAACGTTGGGGCAAAGCTCCTTGACATTGGTCTTAGAAAAGTCTGTGTTTTGGATATGACATCAAACACACAGGCAACAAAAGAAAAATAAACAGGACTGTATTGAACTAAAAAGTTTCTGCCAGAGCAGAGGAAATCATCAGCAAAATGGAAAGACAACTTACAGAGTGGCAGAAAGTATTTGCAAACTGGATATTTGATAAGGGATTAATACCCAAAATATACAACTCAATAGCAAACAAAAAGCAAATAATCTGAGTGAAAAATGGACAAAAACCCGAATAGAAACATTTCCAATGAAGCCACACAGGACCAGCAGGTACATGAAAAGGTGCTTTGTATCACTAATCACCAAGGAAATGCAAATTTTAAAAAATATTCATATAAGTGTCAGTGAGGATGAGAGAAAAGGTAACCCTCATGCACTGTTGGTAGGAATGTAAATTGGTACAGCCACTATGGAAAACAGTATGGAATTTCTTCAAAATAATTAAAAGTAAAATTAATATATGATCCAGCAATACATGAATAATATAACTAATATAAAATACATTAATATTTACTATATAAAATAAATTAATTTAAACTTCTTTATTTAAAATTTAAGGGAAATAAGTTAATCAGAGTGTTTCTATCAAAATAGGTCAGATCATTGTCGTGACTCTCTCCTGCTGGGAGACTTCCCATCTCATCTAGAACAAAAGCCAAGGGCCTTGCCCTGGTCTCTGAGGCCCCAGGCCTTCTGGGCTGCTCCTCCTGCCCCACTGACCTTCCTGACATCCAGTTCTCTATCCCTACATCATGCACTCCCATTACTCTGCTCTCCATGGACCTTGAACATGGCACTCCTCCCATTTGGCCCTGACTCCTGCAGTGCCCCCTCCCCAGGAAGCTTTGGGGCTGGGTGCCACCTGGGCAGCTCCCTCCCTTCCTTCAGGTCTTGGTGGCCTCGCCCCTGGTCCTCCCTGTCCTCCTCCCCTGCTCTATGCCTCTTCACAGCAACCATCCCCTCCAAGGACCACATTACATTCGGTTTCCTGCCCTCTTCCTCATGCTTGAATGATGCACCCTGGAGGCAGAGATGTGTCTTTCATTCATTCATGTATCACCACACCGAGAAGAATGCCTGTCACATAATAAACTCTCATAAATATTTTTAAATGAATGAAAGAATTATATTCCTTAAAGTTTGGTTGATACTTAGGTATCAGTAAGCATTCTAGAAACCAATACATTCTAGAGAACTAAAAAAGACTTTTCTCATTAACAAAGTTGTTGTTCAGTCACTCAGTCGTATCCAACTTTTTGTGACCCCACGGACTGCAGCATGCCAAGCTTCCCTATCCTTCACCATCTCCCAGAGCTTGCTCAAACTCATGTCCATTCAAGAAGAGTTACAATGTTATTTTTCATTAGGATGTCACCTCTTTGAAGTGGTGAGACTTCGTTATGAATCTTAATATTAATACTTAAGATGATATGCACTCTATAAAAGAAATAAGTATATACAAATGTGTTTTGATCCATCCTGTGGCTCACTGCTATTCAGTTCAGTTCAGTTCAGTCGCTCAGTCGTGTCCAATTCTTGCAATCCCATGAATCGCAGCATGCCAGGCCTCACTGTCCATCACCAACTCCCGGAGTTCACTCAAACTCACATCCATCGAGTCGGTGATGCCATCCAGCCATCTCATCCTCGGTCATCCCCTTCTCCTCCTGCCCCCAATCCCTCCCAGCATCGGAGTCTTTTCCAATGAGCCAACTCTTCCCATGAGGTGGCCAAAGTACTGGAGTTTCAGCTTTAGCACCATTCCTTCCAAAGAAATCCCATGGCTGATCTCCTTCAGAATGGACTGGTTGGATCTCCTTGCAGTCCAAGGGACTCTCCAGAGTCTTCTCCAGCACCACATTTCAAAAGCATCAATTCTTCAGCACTCAGCTTTCTTTACAGTCCAACTCTCACATCCATACATGACCACTGGGAAAAGCCATAGCCTTGAGAAGATGGACCTTTGTTGGCAAAGTAATGTCTCTGCTTTTTAATATGCTATCTAGGTTGGTCGTAACCCTCCTTCCAAGGAGTAAGCATCTTTTAATTTCATGGCTGCAGTCACCATCTGCAGTGATTTTGGAGCCCCCCAAAATAAAGTCTGACACTGTTTCCACTGTTTCCCCATCTATTTCCCATGAAGTGATGGGACCAGATGCCATGATCTTCGTTTTCTGAATATTGAGCTTTAAGCCAACTTTTCCACTCTCCCCTTTCACTTTCATCAAGAGGCTTTTTAGCTCCCTTTCACATTCTGCCATAAGGGTGGTGTCATCTGCATATCAGAGGATATTGATATTTCTCCCGGCAATCTTGATTCCAGCTTGTGCTTCTTCCAGCCCAGTGTTTCTCACGATGTACTCTGCATGTAAGTTAAATAAACAGGGTGAAAATGTACAGCTTTAACGTACTCCTTTTCCTATTTTGAACCATTAACAACCACAAATGTTTCTTTAAGGAGGTAACTCAGATAGTGGGTAATACTGATATTTTATGTATATTTCTATATAAAAATAATTTCTAAATACAAATAATCTTAGTGACGTTTCTTGAATTCTTTTGCACTGGCACATTTTTCTTTAAACATTCTTATGGTTTTAGACATGGAAAAACAGACTGGTTCCAAATTGAAAAGGAGTACACTAAGGCTGAATATTGTCACCCTGCTTATTTAACTTATATGCAGAGTACATCATGTGAAATGCGAGCTGTGAAGTACAAGGAGAAATATCAATAACCTCAGACATGCAGATGACACCACCCTTATGGCAGAAAGTGAAGAATTAAAGAGCCTCTTGATGAAAGTAAAAGCAGAGGGTGAAAAAGCTGGCTTAAAATTCAACATTCAAAAAGTGAAGATTATGGCATCTGGGTCCCATCACTTCATGGTAAATAGATGGGGGAAAAATGGAAACCATGGCAGACTTTATTTTCTTAGGTTTCAAAATCACTGCCAATGGTGACTGCAGCCATGAAATTAAAAAACACTTGCTCCTTGGAAGAAAAGCTATGACCAACCTAGATAGCATCTTAAAAAGCAGAGACATTACTTTGCCAACAAAGCTCTGTCTAGTCAAAGGTATATTTTTATGATGCGAGAGCTGAACCATAAAGAAAGCTGAACGCCAAAAAATTGATGCTTTTGAACTGTGGTGTTGTACAAGACTCTTCAGAGTCCCTTGGACTGCAAGGAGACAGTCTATTCTAAGGGAGATCAGTCCTGAGTGTTCATTGGAAACACTGATGTTGAAGCTGAAGCTCCAATACTTTGGCCACCTGATGTGAAGAATTGACTCATTGGAAAAGACCCTGATGGTGGGAAAGATTGAAGGCAGGAGGAGAAGGGCATGATAGAGGATGAGATGGTTGGATGGCATCAATGACTTGATGGACATGAGTTTGAGCAAGCTCCGGGAGGTTGGTGATGGACAGGGAAGCCCAGCATTCTGATTTCCATGGGGTTGCAAAGAGTTGGACATGACTGAGCAACTGAACTGAATGATTGATGTTTTTCCTCATGTGTTGGACTTTTTGTATTGTTCCATTGTTAATCCTGAACGCAGAGAATATCTTGTTTCCCTTGTAGTATTTTCACAAGTTCTACCAAGTAAATTAAATCCAGCTCATAATGTAGGTTGCTGAATGTTTGAAAGCACATAAGGCCAAGACTGAGGAAGCACCTTTGTTCAACATTATTGTCATAGTCCCCAGATATGATGAGTTTCCCTTGCTCACAGTTTTGTCCAGGGCTAAATAAATAATAGGCAATCCTTGGCATCTATACTGTTTGAAAAAAATTAATTACTCTAAATATGGCAAAACACATACACACATGCACATACCCATTTTAATGAGATCCTTTATTTCAGACTCTAAAGAACATCTGGTTCATTTGGGAACATATATCATGATCTTAAGAACGTGGAGTGGTCAAAGCCCAAAAGGCTAAAATGCCATGGAAAGTATATTCAGTGTTATTGGAAATGCATTTTATTGCAAAAGAATAAAGATTTATGACTGAGTCATGAAGATTAGCAGTACAGTTTTCTCACTTTATTTCACAAATAAATCATATCAATAATGGCTTTATAAAACATCAGCAAGGTACTGTATAATTTTTAAGTTACATAATAAATAGTGACTGGAAACATTACTAAACCAATTAAAATTTATATTGAAAATTCCCTAGTAAATTTACCTGTAATTATTTGAGAGGTCTGAGAAAGGTTTCTATCTTGTTGACCTAAATTTAACTACCTCTTAATGTATTTTATGCACCTATGTTCAAAATTTTAAGAAGTTCCACATAGATTATTAATCATTAAGTTTTATTTTCACCCACTAGTTGAAAAGCATATGGAAACAAGGAGAAGCAACAAAAAGTAAAAGTTTGCTATTCATTCTTCCACATCCTGAATCCAAGAGTGTAAATACTGTTCATTTAGAAATCCACTCTTTCAGGATCATCTTTCTGGGCATAAATAAGAGATGCATGATATGATAAAGACAAAGCGAGCCAGCCAGCAGCAGGGCAATTAACTAAACATCCATTATGAAAAGCAGATTTTTTTCTGACAGAATATAAGGAAGAAATATGGCAGCACTTATCACAACTATTCTGACTTCAAATTTTATGATATAATTTCTTTTTTATGAGTTTTAAGATCATGGGTGGAATTCTAGAGTGATTCTCAGAGCCCTGTGGCCGGTGCGGTGTCAGCAAGGTTTTTCGAACCAGTTTTCACTGCACGTTCTGCCCAACTGAGCTCTGCAAACACCATCTGTAGGCTCCTTTGCCCCAAATTAAGTCCACTTGCTCCTTTTAGGGAGGTATATAAGACTTTCAGGTTTCCCAGGTGGCTCAGCATAGAGCATCTGCCTGCCATGCAGGAGACCCAAGTTTAATCCCTGGGTTGGAAAGATCCTCTGGAGGAGGGCATGGAACCCACTCCAGTATTCTTGTCGGGAGAATCCCATGGACAGAGAAGCCTGGTGGGCTACAGTCTAAAAGGCTGCAAAGAGTCAGACATGACTGAAGTGACTAACCACACGTGCATGAGACTTACAGAAATACCATGTAGAACAGGGACAACACGTCTTCAACGATTCTAAATTCAGATACGAATACTGTCTTACTGTGAGCATCCAATTATAAAGCCAGGACCTTCTCGGGAAAAAATTTATTAAGCCCCTAAATATAAATAGCCCAGAAGCAAGTTACCTCTGCCATGACTTTTCTGCCAACCTCTCAGCCTCTGTCTGACCACAACTCGGCTCCCTAGCTAGTACTGTCACAGGAAGTCACTGACCAGCAAGAAGCATCTGAGAAGCAAAAATGGAAAGGACCCTCCAAGTCCAGTCTGGGAATGTTTCCAAAGGCTTTCTGTTGCTGAAATGGGTGCCCCTACTCCCAGTGAAAGTGAAAGTCGCTCAGCCGTGCCCGACGCTTTGCAACCCCATGGACTACACAGCCCATGGAATGCTCCAGGCCAGAATACGGGAGTGGGTAGTCTTTCCCTTCTCCAGAGGATCTTTCCAACCAAGGGGTCGAACCCAGGTCTCCCTCATTGCAGGTGGATTCTTTACCAACTGGCCACAAGGGAAGCCCAAGAATACTGGAGTAGGTAGCCTATCCCATGGATGGAGGAGCCTGGTGGGCTGCAATCCATGGGGTTGCTGAGTTGGACATGACTGAGTGACTTCACTTTCACTTTTCACTTTCATCCATTGGAGAAAGAAATGGCAACTCACTCCAGTCTTCTTGCCTGGAGAATCCCAGGGATGGGGGAGCCTGGTGGGCTGCCGTCTATGGGGTCGCACAGAGGCAGACACGACTGAAGCAACTTAGCAGCAGCAGCAGCAGCCTATCCCTTCTACAGCAGATCTTCTTGACCCAGGAGTTGAATCAGGGTCTCCTGCATTGCAGGTGGATTCTTTACCAACTGAGCTATCAGGGAATCCCCCACCCCACTCCCAGAGTCTCATCAAATATTATTCCTCTGTATTCTGCCCTCTGACTTGTCAGAAGCAAGACCAACGCCAAAGAGTTGATAGACTGAATATATAAGGTCCCTGAGGTGATCCTGGGCTGTATTTCTTCTCCAGAAATATCTCTCCTTTATCCCCTTAAGGCAACTGACATTTCACCATCAAAGAAAACTTCACTTATTTGTGCTCAGTTGTGTCTGACTCTTTGCAACCCTATGTACTGTAGGACTGTAGCCCACCAGGCTCCTCTGTCCATGGGATTCTCCTGGCAAGAATACTGGAGTGGGTTGCCATGCCCTCCTCCAGGGGATCTTCCCAACCCAGGATCGAATCTGCATCTCTTGCACTGCAGGTGGATTCTCTACCACTGAGCCACCAGGGAAGCATTACAAACCCAACAGAGATAGGGAATAACTCATATGCTAAAAGGCCAAGTTGCCAGGCTTCTCATTGAACAAGGAAGGGCCCAAGCACCACTTGGCTCATCTCTTCCCAAATTTCCATGCATATCCCAAGATAATAGCCACCAAAAAAAAAAGCATGAAATTGTATATCTTCATTTTATCAGTTTTTTTTTAATGTGGACCATCTTTTTAAAGTCTTTATTGAATTTGTTCCGATATTGCTTCTGTTTTTTTTTTTGTTTTGTTTTTGTGGCCCCAGTGCATGTGGGATCTTAACTTCTTGACCAGGGATTGAANTCCGATATTGCTTCTGTTTTTTTTTTGTTTTGTTTTTGTGGCCCCAGTGCATGTGGGATCTTAACTTCTTGACCAGGGATTGAACCCTCAACTCCTGCATTGGAAGGTGAAGTCTTAACCACTAGACCACTAGGGAAGTCCCTGTATCTGCATTTTAAACTAAGAATGACAGAACATGATATGCCAAGATTCTAGGGAAGACTTTTACTCACTACTATTACGGCTCAGCTAAGAAAATGAATAATTGGTCACCCTGCACTCAAACCAGTACAGCATGGTTGGGAGAAGCAAAAATGCTGATTTCCACTGCTTCATTCATTTTAAACGTCCACCCCTCCCACCCACCAGAAACTGAAACTTTAAGTACAAAGTACAGAGGGCATCACCGAAGGCAAACAAACTTTAAGGGGGAAAAAAGAACATTAAAGGCAAGAGAAGAGAGAAAAGACCTCAAAAGAAATGTATGCTAAGGAAATCTTGTCTTTTGTGTACCCAGCCTGGACCAAAAAGAGGTACTTTCTAAGCAACGAGAAGGCAGTGGGTGAAAGAGAATAATACAAATCTCACCTCTCACCTCAGTCTAAAAGAAAGGTACTAAATAAATACTGCATCAGTCAAGACTCTTTCTGTTGGCAATGACAGAAACCTGAATCATAGTTAAGCCAGAGGGAAGTTTATTGGCTCAGATGTCTCCAATCTAGGAAGGGCAGAGGTAAAGCTGGTTCCTGGAGGCCTGATACTACATCTAACCATCTCTCCCTCCCTCCCATCCTTCCCTCTCCCTCTCATTTCATCTTTCCTCCCTCCCTCTCTTCCTGTCTCCTTCCCCCCCTACCCAACCCCAGCCCTCTTCTCTCTGCCCCTTTCTTCATCTTTCCTCTCTCCACCTCAGCTTTGTCCTAAGTGCAGTCAGAAAACTCCACATACAGGGAAAACAAGCTTCCAGCAGCCCTGGGCTCATCCCAAGGGTTTTAACAGGAGAGAGAAGATGTCTTCCTGGCCAGCTCCATTTTCATCTTGAAGGACACCGAGAGGCCTGGCTTGGTGTACAGCACATCTTGGTGACAGGGGAGACAGTAACATGACCAGCATGGCTTGGATCACATCTCTCTGTCACCATGGTGGGACCTGAGAGAGAAGGAGTCACCCAAGGAGAGGGAAACACTTTAGAAGAAAGAGTGAAAAAAATCAGTGTTTAGTGCGAATGTCTGCAAAGCATCGGAACTTTTGCTAGCCTCCTCTCCAGGTATAGATTTTTTTCATAACTTTATTGTTGCATCATTGAAACATTAAATATCACATATTAAAACGCACAATTGGATTAATTTTGACATATGTATAACCCTTGAAATCATCACACAATCAAGACAATGAACATTTCTATCATCCAAGATTTGTCATACAAAAGGGCTGCTTCCTTACTTTTGCATTCCAAATCCTGCACAAAAATATCTCTTGTGGCCCACCCGGACTGGAAATATTCAGGGAAAGGAGTTCTGGGAAACATTTCAACCTGGACGAGTTGACACATTATAAAACCACACCTTGTCCACTTGCCGTACGCATGTCTTTAAGCCACACTTAATTTCCAAAATGATAGCAATGAAATGATAGCAAGTCATATTTCTACTGAACATGAGGCATACAACAAAAGCAGGGTAATCCTTTACCCAAAAATGAATGTAAAAATTCTCCTTTGTCTGATGTCAATCTCTCTTCTTAACCACCTGTCTTCTTCCAGATGACTTTCACTCCTTATTTGCTATGTAAATAATGTAAATACTGAGCTATAAAGTAAACTATTATTATGTTAGGATTTGGGGAAAGGAGAAGAAAAAGTTATTGGTTAATACAAATAATTGTATTCAATTAAGGAAAAATGTTCAACTATCACAACACTCAGTTCTCTAAATAGTACATGGTCATCGCTGGCAATTACAATAAGTTCTTCTACTGTGAGTACTAAGTCGCTTCAGTTACCCCATGGACTGTAGCTTGCCAGGCTCCTCTGTCCATGGGATTCTCTAGACAAGAATACTGGAGTGGGTTGCCATTTTTTTCTCCAGGGGATCTTCCTGACCCAGGTATTGAACCCACGTCTCTTAAGTCTCCTGTGTTGGCAGTGGGTTCTTCACCATTAGCGCATTAATTATAACAAGTTCTACTAGCAGCCAAAGTTCCCTCTTTGTCCAGGTTATGCAACACTGGTGGTGCCTGAGCTCCTCTGTGTGACCCAAACCTTCACTCCCAAATGGTCTGGTCACTAGAAATCTTGCTTGAATTGGGTTTCTGTAGTTTCCACTGACTTAACTCTGAGGACAGAAAAATACTAAGAAGTGCCCCAGGGGACTGTCTGCGTTACAGACACACTCCTCCTTACCCCCTCTGTGGTCATGATTCCTTGTGGTCATGATTAATCATTCGAGCCAGTGTAGTAACTATCTTCTTTGCCTGTTGCTTCACTGGCTAGAGCATCACAAAGTGGCCAGGTGACAGTCTCGATTTCTGGTTTAGTGGAATTACTTTTGTTTCCCCTGATGCCAGGATTTCTCCCTTTGGAATTTCCATTTCCATATAAAGAGTCTACATTTGAAGAAACAGTAAGTGCATATTTTTCTCATGGATCACCACAAGTCAGACATTTCCAATCTCTGATTCCTGAATGCCTGAATCCTGGGTATGGGAGGAACAATGGATTAGGAATTTATACTGCATCCTAGAGGAAATTTCCCCAGCTCCCCAAGGTGCTGCTATTATATATAACTGATGCTGTGAGTTAAGTCTTCAAAAGGCCAATTCACAAGGTGCTTCAGGATGGTGGGGACATAGGAAAACCAGTGAATTCTGTGAGCCAGGGCCCAGAAGAGCACTGCATTTGCTATGAAGTAAATTCCTTATCGGATGCAGTTGTTAGGGAGTCCATGCTCGCTCTGCTCACTCTATGACAGGGCAATGAATCAGAGAGGAGGTACTGAGGCAAGGAGTACCTCTTTAAGATGACAGCATACTACTGCCAGATTCCTTCGTAGATCAGAGATGAGCAGGGAGGTGAGGAAACAAAGTTAAAAGGCCATTAATCTTACAAACATCTCCTAGAATGCAAGCCTCAGGCAGGAGATGTGCTCTTTTCTTCCTTCCTGCCATCTACAGGTGGACAGGGTTCTAAACATGTTAACTTAACAGTCAGGCAGAGGGACAGGATTCTCTGAGGCAGTCCATTCAGCATGATTATAATAACAAAAGCAATGGAAAGCAAGTCAAAGGAACTGCTCAACATGAAGTCAGAATTGGCTTTTCCCTGCAACACAATGTTATGCGAAACACCTTGATGGGGAAAAGGCCTTCTGTAGGTTCATGGATAGTAGTTTTGACAGAAGCACTGCAGGCAGAGAAGGCAAATCTGCATCCAGAATAAGAGCCTACTGAAGTGAGAACAAAGCCCTGCCCCTTCCGTGATGGACGTGCTTCAAGGAATCAGCCTGCCACCAGGTAGCTGGCTGATGACCATGGGGAAAGGGCCATGGCTGGTCCTCAGGGTTAGTCTCTGCCACAGGTTGGATACTCACAATGGCTGTAGCCACGCCAGTATTGGTGAACAAAAGTCCTTGTTGCCGAGCCCAGGCAGAACTTCCATCCCTACCACTGGGGCCATTTTGTTCACGAGCCCACTGGGTCATGAAAGTAGGGGTTGGAGAATGATCCTGACTGGTATCTATGGAATGGGCTGTCCTCTTCACCTGACTATTAAACTCCTCTCTAGGATCACCCTTTGTGAGCACTCGCATATAGAGGCACATTTATGTGCCCATTCACAGGCCTATCCTCTCTCCCCTCCCCCTTGCAGTTGGCATTTGCACCATCCTGAGAGCCAGAACCTCCTTAAATCTTGCACACCAGGCAACTCACCTTGTCTTACCATCATCCTGACCCAGGCTTACATTTCCAGTTGACCAATCCTGCCCACAAATTCTAGAAGTTATTGACTCGCCATAACCTCTAGAGCATGCCAGGTTGGGTAGTTTGGACATTTTATGCTGAAAATAATAGAGAGTCATCAAAGAGATTTAAATTTATAGAAAAAGGCTGATGTCACTAGAGTAACCGGACACAACTCAGTGACTAAAGAGCAACCACCAAAATTTCGTAGAAGTCTCCCTGATTGCAGTGTGGACCATGGAACAAAGGGGAAAGGACTGGAAATGGAAAGACAGATGCTCTTCCTGAATGAGCTTAGAAGAAGTGGTGGTCACTGTATCTCAATAAAGTTTATCAGAAGAGAAGTAGTGGCCAGTTCTCATGCTAGCCTAGTCTAGGTTTGGGGGTAAGGGTATTGTTGGAGTAGCTGAAAGAGAAGTTGTAAAGATGAGATAATAATCACTGAGTCCTAGAAAAATATGTAGATAACTAAGAGATCAGAAAAAAGGGAAGGCAAATTCTAGGTAAAGACTGAGCTGACAATAGAGATCTAGCCTAAGAATTATCAGAATATATACAGCCCTGTTAATATGACCCAGGACAAGATAATCTCAAGGAAAATCAGCCCCTGGGGAAGAAGTAACTCTTTTCATTGAACCCTGGGATATTCTACTGCATGCAATGCCGCTCACCCATACAGCTGAGAACTAACTGTTCTATTTCATGTTGTGGGAGGAGGGCATGGCAACCCACTCCGGTATTCCTGCCTGGAGAATCCCGCGGACGGAGGAGCCTGGTGGGCTGCGGTCCACGGAGTTGCAGAGTCAGACACGACCAAGCAACTGACACATATCGTCTTGTGGTCCCCAAGCAATTAACTCATTTAACCTCTTTGTGGCCCAGGTTTCTCATATGCACAAAACTTTGGAGACTGTTTAGAGGACTATGTAAAATTTAACTTTGTGTTTTATTAATTGCTCTTAAATGGTAGTTATACTTATTATAATTATTAATGGCAACGTGAGGAAATGTAAATCTGTGAATCCCTCCCCAAAATGGATCCACTAATTAATGGATGTTATCCTGAAATAGGATTTTGAATTGATTCTTTCTTTGGGTTATACTTGGTTTGGTCCTATTCAAATTATTAGCAATAGCGTCAATGAAAATAGAATATAAGTTGATTAAATTTACGAAATTATATCAAGCTGGGAGATGTGGTCATGTATGGATGTGAGAGTTGGACTGTGAAGATGGCTGAGCACTGAAGAATTGATGCATTTGAACTGTGGTGTTGGAGAAGACTCTTGAGAGTCCCTTGGACTGCAAGGAGATCCAACCAGTCCATTCTGAAGGAGAGCAGCCCTGGGATTTCTTTGGAAGGAATGATGCTAAAGCTGAAACCCCAGAACTTTGGCCACCTCATGCGAAGAGTTGACTCATTGGAAAAGACTCTGATGCTGGGAAGGATTGGGGGCAGGAGGAGAAGGGGACGAAAGAGGATGAGATGACTGGATGGCATCACGGACTCGATGGATGTGAGTCTGAGTGAACTCTGGGAGATGGTGATGAACAGAGAGGCCTGGCGTGCTGCAATTCATGGGGTCGCAAAGAGTCAGACACGACTGAGCAACTGAACTGAACTGAAGCCTACATCAATTTTCTTTTTATTCTTCAAACATGTTGACTTAATTCCTATATTATGGCCTTTGCACTGGTTTTCTCCTTGCCAGAAATGTTACACTCACTTGGCTGGCTTCAGTGTGTCATTCAGATCCCTGCTCAAAATCAACCTTTTTCTTTTTTTTTAACTTTTTATTTTGTATTGGAGTATAGCCGATTAACAATGTCATGGTAGTTTCAGGTGAACAGCAAAGGCACTCAGCCATACATACAACATGTATCCTTTTCCCCCCAAACTCCCGTCCCATCCAGGCTGCCACACAGCATTGAGCAGAGTTCCTTGTACTATACAGTAGGTCCTTATTGGTTATCCATTTTAAATATAGCAGTGTGTACATGTCCATCCCAAACTCTGCACTATGCTGTGCGAAGTCACTCATTCATGTCCGACTCTTTGTGACATTATGGACTGTAGCCCATGAGGCTCTTCTGACCATGGAATTCTCCAGGCAAGAATACTGGAGTGGGTTGCCACACCCTCCTCCAAGAGATCCTTCTGACCCAGGGATCAAATCCACAGCTCTTACAGTGCAGGTGGATTCTTTACCACTGAGCCACCAGGGAAACCCCTCTATTGCCTTAAGTCTTTGCTCAAATGCCATTTCCCCTTTTAGACCTTCCTGAAGACATGACCAACAACTCCACACCTTCATAGCCACTAGAGATTTCTGCTCTTTGAAACAAACACACTCACCATCACCTGAAATTATCTTACATGTTTATTATCATATTATTTGAAGATTTTTGTTTCCCATGAGAATACAGTACAAAAACTTTGTCTACTTGCTTCCTGTTGTATTATCAGAGACAGAGACTTTGCCCTCTATGTTGGTTGAACAAACAAATGAATTAATGAATAAATAAATGAGTGAACGCACCAAGACTTTCAGCATTTTCCTTGACTGCCTTCCTCCTAATTCTGACTTACTACTGTAAAAACAATATCATGTAATTTATGTTTCTGGTTTGTCGAGTATATAACCACTAAGGTCTCATCTTGCTTGGTGAATTCTGTAGCTCTACTTATACATAATTAGACAACAATTGCCTTCAGCATATAAATGTTTTAGATTCTTTCCTCTTTGGTTGGTCATACTGTTATAAATGATTAGAAGGATTTGTTGTTTGAAGAAGCACCAAAGACACTTCATACGTGTTGCCTTCCAAATAACCTTATACATACCTGAAATTTCTGTTGCATAAAATATTATTCTTATCGTCTCTTTTAAGAGTTTTGAAGCTTTTCTTATCACTGCAAGGAAAGAAATCCAAGTAAATTAAAAGGAACAGAAGCTGGAAATATGCAGGCATATTTGTGGCTCGAGTCATTCCCCTCCTTGTACATTACGTGGTTTACCTCAGTGTGTGGAAAAATACAGTAAGTGCTTCATTGTATGGAGGGTAGTTGTATCATGTAACTTAGACGGTTTATTCTTTCTTGGAAATATTTTATTATAAACACATAATATGCTGAAATCTTTTCTGAATAATTAATGTCTACTTGCTTAAAGAAACAATTGTTATCTTCAAAAAGTATGTTTCTGCTCTCTCTACCTTTACTAAAAGCCTTCACTAAAAATGTTCCAATCCCATAAATGTCAGGGGAAAATGCCTTTAGGTTTAGTGAAGTCATTTATGCATAGGAATATATGGAATAAGTAAGACTTGCCCATTGAGAAAGACAAAAGGAAGAAATCTGAGTTATAAATATATTAGACTTGCTTACAGCAGGAAATTTTCAACTTTTCTATTCCAGATAACATTTCTCTGCTATTATTGGGTGGGGGTAAATTAATGTGTACAATGTATACAGAGTTTTCTGTTACATGTATAACATTCTTCAATATGAACTATTTAAAAATAAAATCAGGGCCTCTCCTGGCAATCTAGAGGTTAAGATTTCTCATTCCAGTGCAGGGGGTGTGGGTTCAATTCCAGGTCAGGGCACTAAGATTCCACAGGCTTTGCAGCCAAAAAACCAAAACATAAAACAGAAGCAACATTATAACAAATTCAATAAAGATTTTTTAAAATAGTCCACATCAAAACCAAAAAATGTGTAAAAAATAAAAATCATTAAAATCATCAAAATATTTGGTTTAGTTTCTGACCCTCTCACTAGTATCATCAATTTCACTAACAAGAAAAAGAAACACTTCTTTTGTATTTAGTCTTGTGATCTGCTGCTCTTCAAGATCTACTGCATTCTTTTTCTTTCCAATCTTGAGGGGAACTTAAAAAATTCCTATGTCTGTAATATTCTGATTTAGGCATTCTAACCTGATTATAAAATTAAGATGACTTCAAAAGCATAAACCAAAACTTCTTCTTATTCCAAATACTCACAGTTGTTTTGTATGTACAATTTCAAAATATCTGTTTTATATAAAAATTTGTTGAATATTAAATCATATAATTATGATTCATAATACTGTATACTTCAACTAAT